>JARFXV010000817.1:440000-714916 GCA_031761425.1 Cosmopolites sordidus | reverse complement strand
TTAGAAGTCATAAAACCAATATTTTCGGGGTGTTATTAAATATCGAACTAATATTAATATCGAACCGCAATAATTTTTGTAATCAAAACAAGTATTTATCTCATATTTCTGCAGAGTATCGTATATATATATATATATATATATATATATATATATATATATATATATATATATATATATATATATATATATATATATATGTATATATATATATATATATATATATATATATATATATATATATATATATATATATATATATATATATATATATAGTTATTTTGATATCCAAACATTTCTTATTTTACAACTTTACAATTTATTTTTTTAGATTAGCCTTTAGATTCATCATAATTTTCTATATATTTCCTTAAAAATACATTAATAGATGTCATTAGAAGTCATAAAACCAATATTTTCGGGGTGTTATTAAATATCGAACTAATATTAATATCGAACCGCAATTATTTTTGTAATCAAAACAAGCATTTATCTCATATTGCTGCAGAGTATCGTATATATATATATATATATATATATATATATATATATATATATATATATATATATATATATATATATATATATATATATAGTTATTTTGATATCCAAACATTTCTTATTTTACAACTTTACAATTTATTTTTTTAGATTAGCCTTTAGATTCATCATAATTTTCTATATACTTCCTTAAAAATACATTAATAGATGTCATTAGAAGTCAAAAAACCAATATTTTCGGGGTGTTATTAATTAATATCGAACTAATATTAATATCGAACCGCAATAATTTTTGTAATCAGAAACAAGCATTTATCTCATATTTCTGCAGAGTATCGTATATATATATATATATATATATATATATATATATATATATATATATATATATATATATATATATATATATATACATAGTGGTGGCCAGAAAAATAGAGTTACAATAAAAACAATACCATAGTTACACGTTACAAAAAAGACACAGTTTGGCAAATAGTTGTAAAGTTTGCAAGTTGTAATAGCATACATAATTAGTATTATAACTGTATAATATAACATAAAACGGAAAACATAATATCAAACTTAGTTTTAAAAAATTACTTTAAACATAATATTTAACACAAATTTAGAAAAAGGAACATGAAAATGTGGTCTTAAAAATAGACCCAACCAAAGAAATAGGCACAATACATTCTATTTAACAGTTAATAAAAGTACTAAATAACACACAAACATATTTTCAGCGACAATCCGTGCAATTTCTCTTAGCGACTTTGCTTCTTTTCCGCAATATTAAAATCTACACTTTTCAGCAGCTGTACAATGCACGCTACAACCCTTTTCTGCCGACTGCGGTGGTCTGGTGGGTTAGTCGCCTGCCTGGCACTCAATCCAATGGTTCCGAGTTCGAATCCTGGTGCAGGCATGGATGTTTGTGTGCGTATTTGTATGTTTGTCGGTGTTGGGTCACTAAATAACGACTAGAGCGTTGACGTGACTTAAATTAAAAAAAAAACCTTTTCTGACAAAAATATTATCCATTTTGTTTTTATTTATTTATTTAAATTTTAACGCTTGAAATGAACAAAAAGTGCCTATAAATTAAGAGCAAAACGTGAAGAAACAATATTTACTGCTTTATAAATTGAATGGCTTTTTATGACCATATTTTCATGTTTTTTGTTCTAAATTTTTGTTAAATATTATGTTTACAGATTTTTTTTAACTAAGTTTGATATTGTTTTCCCTTTTTTGCTATATATTTACATTATACAGTCATTATACTAAATACGTATGCTATTATAACCATATTTGCCAAACAGTGTCTTTTATTGCTCTATTTCTCTGGCCACCACTATATATTCTATATGTAAACGTTATCTAACAATTAATAGCAGATAATTCTGACCTCTATGAAGGTATTCTAGTCGTTCCCTCAACTGCCACCATAACGTCAGCAAGTAACTCCCGAGACCGGTTTCTAGCCTTATAGATGCGTCATTCGATATCGAGTTGAACGCTGGTATGTGCCCAAACCGTCAAAGCTACAGACCATTTAATTGGTTATGTCGGATGCCGAGTGTAATCTCATACAGCTTGTCAGCGTTCGGCTCCCAAATCGACGGATGGCAGCCATATGGTCAGAAACTGGTCTGAGGAGTTACTTACTGATGTTATAGCGGCGACTGAGGGAAAAAAGGGCAGAGCATCCACATAGAGTATGAATTGAAAATTATCTGCTATTAATATCTGTTCACGGGCAGACATTATACAACTTTTGGATCAGGTGATCAGCCAAGTAGCTACTTACACGTATAAGAGGCCCCTTATTAGTCAAACTTAATGAATAATTTTAAATTATCCGACACTATACAATATACACATTTCAAGTATAAACACTAATGTGCAAAGAAATCATGAAACAAAATATATCAAACATGTTTTTCGTGATTTATAAATTAATTCGAATATCATATTGATCAGAAAGGACAATTTCTATCGAAATCGCATTAATGTCAAGTAACATAATGAGTTTCCAATTCCGCATAACGATAAAATCGTAAGATATGTGGCCCATTTGTTAGTAAATACAGTGGATTTATGGTAAATGATCGAACTCGTGAAGGATCATTTCACATCCCAGAGCAAGATTCAACATCAGTTGGCACTGAGCATCAATCTTGGTCATTTTCTATCCCACATTCGGAGTCAAATAAGCACATACACAGTGTCGCTAAATAAATAACGCTGAATTAAGATCAAATGTAAAGGGATATTCAATATGTGCTGCATTATTTCACTAATTCTAAGCAAGATTTGTCTTGGTAAGCAAGTCCATGTCTTGGTACAATATCCAGTTTAATTTAGGAATTCGGTTCAGCAGTCAGATTTCTTTATTGCGTTCGTTATTCCCTGTGCCTAGTAATATCAAGTATTTTACTTTTTTTAATGCAGTTTTAAACAGCTTTTGAAAAATTGCACAAATTTATGCAAAAAATGATTTTTCGACGAGTTCCATTCAGAGTCAATTAAACATATCTACTAGGCCAATTGAAATCTACGTCTACGGTTGCTATAACCTCTTCATTTGATGGAAAACGCTTGCCACGTAGGAATTTTTTTAGATTTGGGAACACATGAAAGTGACATGGGGGGGTCAGATCTGGTGAATATGGTCGATGCTCCAACAATTGGTAGTGTAACTTCTTCAATTTGGTCATTGAACGAACATCTCTGTGAGTCGGTGTATTGCCTAGATGAAAAATAATTTTGTCTTCGCCAAGCCAGTTTTTTTCTCACGAATTTTTGCATCCAATTGACCTAAAGGGTTTGAGTAATAGTGTACTGGTATTGTTTTACCGATTTCAAGGCAATCAATTAACAAAATGCCTTTTGCATCCCAAAAAATTGATGTCATAACCTTTTAAATATATATATATATATATATATATATATATATATATATATATATATATATATATATATATATATATATATATATATATATAGACCTATCAAACTAGAATTTTAATTAGTATTAAGTAAAGACCAAGTAATGAAATATTAGATGATCATAGACATAAAAATATAGACAACATGCAAGCATCGCAATCAATTTCCCAGTAATTCTGAGTAAGTTAGGCGAATACCAAGCATGAGCTAAGATCCTCAAAAGCTGCTTCAAACTACCGCTTTTGGCGAAGTAATTGATACGAGTGATTGATGATGAGGGTCATTTCCATTTGGGTGATTATATCCAAGCAAAACTGTCGATTTTAAGTAACAGAAGCAGCTCTCCTCCTGAAGTATCTCTCTCCATCGCGCTAAGGTTACAGTTCGGATAGGCGTTTCGTAGATACTTTTTTGAAGAAGAGTCAATTTTTGCATCTATAATTTGATGTGGAGTGGTCAAGCTGGAAAAATTGTGTTTCGTACAAGATGAAGTCACAGCCCACCCCGCAAGGATTTCGATAACAGATAGACAAATTTTTCCCATCATGTAATCTCACGTTTTCAGCGATATCCTGTGGTCACCACACTCACTGGATTTTTCTATCTACCATTTATTTATTTAGTGTAACTCAATTTGAAGTCGAAATCCTTATACAGGATCGCTATTATGTTCGGAAATACTAAATATCTCGAGAACGCTGTGTGATTTCTTAATGAAATTTTGTACACAAACATCACGAAATGTTTTCCACATTTTTTTTCTTGTCGCATATTTGAAATCCAAGGCTAACTTGATTTAAATCTAACTAAAATTTAAATGACAATTATTTATTAATCCAAATTTTGTTTCAAATATTATTTTAACGGATGAAGAAACATTCTGCTTAAATGGTCATGTTAACCGACACAACTATAGATATTGGACTGATTCTAATCCGCACTGGACTTTTAATAATTTTTAATGCTACCTGTATCAGGTGTTAACTTAGTGATGTTTTTATTTGGATATACTTCATTAAATACTCGACAAACTTCAGCATAAATACGTTTTCTATCATTGTATCCAAAAATTGTTAGTATTTAAATTATTTCTCTTTCAGTTAAATACATATTAATTCCAAATAAAAATTTAAAGAAATTTGAAATTCACAAATTGACGCTAACAGTTATGAAAAAAAAAACAAACCGAAACACCTTTTAGCCATTTTTTAAAATATATTTTGAAAAAAAAACTATACAATATTTTCCTCGTTGAATTAAAAAAATGCTCTTTCCAACAATGCCAAAATGAAGTGATGTTGTCATTTAAAAAAAAATCAAGTTAGCCTTGGATTTCAAATATGAGACTAGAAAAAAAGTGAAAATATACCCAAAAAGTGACAAACATTTCCTAATATTTGTGTACAAAGATTCATTAGGAAATCTCAAAGCGTTCTCGAGATATTTGACCGTTTGTATGTCCGACTGTATTGCAGATGAATTGAAAGTTGCCATTGGTGAAGAAATTGTAACTAGACTAGAAAAAATATTGGTAAATGCTTTGCTGCAATGAATGCTAATTTTTGTGCCAATCTGTAAGATCATGTACCATTTTATTATTACTTTATTGTGTCGACTTTTTAACATTACTCTATATATAACTATATTTTAGTATATATCTGTTCGCTCATAAAGGAAAAAATGAAATAACATATTTTCTGAGTATCAGTGTGATAAAATAAAACTGTTACACAGAAAATGAGGAAAGAAATATTTTGTTCTTTCCCCTTGACAAATTCAAAGGCACAGAAAACTAGTTACGACGTTTGTTACAAAGGGTTCGCTCCAAGGCGTTCATAAAGAAAATCAAAAATTACAGTTGCATGGAATTTCGAGACGTGTTCCGACACTGGCGCCTTTGGTAGCGAATAAAGTTTGATTCAAAAGACTAAATTATCTGAATAGGTCAGCCATATGCATATTTTATACACAAGATTCTCGTAATCTTGGAAAAATGAGATATTTAATAATTATTTTGATTCTGTTGAGACAGTAATGATATATGTTGGTCACTGCAAAATTGCAGAAATACTGGAAATTTTTGTTAATATTACATCTCTCTTCTTTGTACTCTTCTTTAGAGAAGAGTCATGACCTATGAAGACTCATTTCCTATGCGAAGTTTTTGGATTGTGCATGTTGCATGTTGGAGAGATGTAACGAGTCTTTCAAATTGAGCGGTTTTTTAATTATTTAATAAAACACAGATGGCGTTGTGAATTTGCCTAGGTCTAGTTTCAATTCAGAAGTGTAATGTACGATATTTATAAAAATGGAGTCGTACACAATACAACAACGCGTTAAAATTGTTCAATTATTTTATGAAAATTGGCGTTCAGTGGAAAATGTTTTTAGAAAATTATGTGATATTTAGGGTTTGCACAATCGTCCACCAGAAATTACTATCAATCAAATTGTTCAAAAATTTCAAGAAACTGATTCGGTGGAAGATAAAAGAAGAACAATGTATAGTCGTATTTGTTATTATATTGATTTGGTACGTGAAAGTGTTGCTGAAGACCCAAAAATTTCCATTAGTCGACGTTCACAACAATTTGGACTCAGTGAATCCACAACAGGGAATATTTTACTAAAGCATTTAGCTCTGAAGGCATATAAGGTTCAAATAACACATAAACTAAAGCCACCAAGCCATTCAAAACGTCGTGCATTTTATCAATTGGATTAAAGAAAAAACCGATGATTTTTTTCAAAAAATCATCTGTTCAGATGAAGTACATTTTAAAATTGTTGGTTATTAAACTTGAAGAGATTTATTCAAAAAATCCTCTGTTCAGATGAAGTACATTTTAAAATTGTTGGTTATTAAACGTTTCGCTAACCATGTTGGCATCATCAGGAGATGATTTAATCTACTAGATTTCAAAAACAGCAGTTCAAAAACAGCACTTTCAAAACTAGCAGTTCAAAAAAACTGATTTGGTGTTTAGTGGTAAATCTCTTCAAGTTTAGTATTTCACTCCAAAGGTTCCAATAGAAGAATTGTTGGTTATGTTAAACAAAATTATGGCATTTGGGGTGAGAAAAATCCACGATTGTTCCATGAGAAACCTTTAGATCCTAAACGAATTACTATCTAGTGTGCATTATGGTCAGGATGTGTAATTGGGCCATATTTCTTTCAGGGTGCTGCTGGTGAAGTTGTAACTATAAATGGTATTCGGTAACTAGATTTTTGTGGATTGAATTGAATAATATTGATCTGGAAGATATGTGGTACCAACGGGATGGCGCTTCACCTTAGTCTGCTAATGAAACAATTAATTTATTATGAGAATAATTTCCTAGATGAGTTATTGCATTGAAACGGTAATGTTAATTGGCCATCAAGATCATGTGATTTGACAAACTTGGACTATTTTCTTAGAGAAAGAAGTCTCCAATCGATTTCTGAACTAAAGGGTGAAATTATTCGAGTTAAAATTTTAATTGATTTTTAATGATTTTTCATCCAAAATTTTAACACGTCTATGGAGCTAAAAGAGGTGGTTATTTGGCAGATATCGTCTTTCGTGTTTCAATATCATATAATATGCTTCAATTATCAAGAATTAATAAAACTGGTCAATTTGAAAGGCCCTTTGCCACTTAAATATTTAATTTGGTCTTTCCATCTTTCTGGAGGTCTGCCGCGTGATCTAGAGCCCTCCATCTACCCCTGTACTACAATTCTGGGTGGTATTGGAGTCCCTGCGTTCAATGTCACTGAAGAATTTTAATATTCTTTTATGGATAATTTTGGATAGCCTAGTGCATTCGTTAATTTCGTGAAGAACAGATGCGTTGTTCATCTGGCAGTCATGGAATGCGAAGGACCCATCTCCAGCATCAAAGTTCAAAAGAATTAATGCTTTTGATGTCCTAATAATCCATGTTTCAGCAGAATATTGCATTACTGGAAAAACTAAGGTTTTCACTATCTGCTTCTTTATGTTCTGTGTTTTGTCCATATCCCTCCAATTATAATTTATTTAAATTTATCATTATATTTCTTGCCATCTCGCATCTTCTTCATGGTGTAACTGCCTTCGTTCGATGTTAAAGCGTGAAGACAGACGAATTAGCTCACCACCTTAAATGAACCTATTTGACTGATATTGGGCTTGTTGTTTTCACGGTCGATATCCATTGATTTTATTTCCTACACGTTTACGTCTGGAACAAAAAGATGGCTTTTAAGTTTTTTTTTGTTAATTGAGTGAGTGAATTCCTCGACAGATTTTACAAGAAGTGTAATATCTGTAAAATACTGACACCACCCGTACCTACATATACATATCAGTAACGCCTCTTTTATCTAAAGGTGTTGAGACAAGTACATTTTACTAATGCATAAATCTTACCCATCTATTTATTCTCATTATTTTTCAATTTTTCCATTGCATTCTTTTTTGTCTTTCTCGGCATTCCTCTTGTTTTTTGACCGTCTGTTTATATTTGCCATATTCGAACTATTTATTATATTCAACTATTTTAAATGTTTTTCTATACTCTCAATGATCGAATCTACCTTTACACTTACTTATTGGATTCACTCTTCCCTTGCCTCGTCGTTCTTAATTCTATATTTTCTTATGATGCCTTTAGTCACTGTTAGATTATTCATTTCTAGGAGTATTTATTGTACTTTACTTTTTTGTTGATCTGTTTGTACCCAACTTTCACCTTCCGCATGTAAGTATCGGTTTGAGGATTATTTTATATATCATAATTTTTAAATATAAAGGGCGTTACAATAAGATATATATATATATATATATATATATATATATATATATATATATATATATATATATATATATATAGATATATATATATATATATATATATATATATATATATATATATATATATATATATATATATATATATATATATAACGTTACATAGGGTTACAAAAGAGCGCAGGATGTGAATTTTAAATAAAACATGGTTGTCTGTAGGAAATAATTGAAATATTTATTGATTTATAATATAGACATTTGGAAATTATGTATGAAACAACACATGCAGGAAATGGCCGCCACGGGTTTGGTGGTACACGCATACTCTTCTGGCGAAATTTTCAACAGTTTTGCAATGTATACAGCGAGTGAGAAAACCTTACAAAAAAGGTCCATAGGTGTTAAATTGCAAGATCGTGGCAACCAATTGCAGTCACCAAAACAGGAGATGACACTCTGTTGGGAGAAGTTGTTGAGTCAATTACAGTTTGTATGCATGGAGATGCAAATCTTTAGTGAGAATACGGTGAAGAGTGACACTCTCGGCCACACATCATGAACGACCACTCGGTGTCCTGAATTTCGCATCAATAACTGAACCAGTACTTTCGAATTTATCGATTATTCTTCTCATAATTGATAAATTTGGAACATTATTTCTACTGAAAATCGGACTCACTTTACAAATCAAAGCAACCAAACTTTCTCCATTTTGATAGTAATGTTTAACAATAAGGACGCGCTGTCTCCGGTAGCGCTCCATCAACTCCTATCTGTCTTTTATCGACCTGTCAATCCTTGCCCTATCGAAACATGACAGTGAAAATGGAACGCAATTAAAATCTTGAGGTCTTATTGTAATACCCTTTATGATTGACTGCATAGTATAGTCAATATAATTTCTCTATTTTTTCATTTATTTATCTCGTTTCTCAATTGTTATTGGAGCCATAGGTATGAAACAGTAAACTCATAGTAACACTTGGCTCTTTGAATAAAAAATTATTATTTATTTTTTTACTTTATTTTAAAACTTTATCATAAATAATATTGATAATCGATGCGAAAAACTTGAAAAAAAAATGTTATGTGCAATTAATTATAAATTAATTAAAATCTATAAAATTTAAATTAAAATCACGTGATTACGAAAGCCCCACGATTGGCTGCCATGTTTGTGACGTCATTATGTTGAACTGTTTTCACGTAGTTCAGTACTGTCAACAGCTTTTACCTGTGTATATACTCACAAAATTATTGAAGTTTAGTGCAAAAAAAAATATCAGCGGCGGCTCGTGAGGCTGGGCATTGGGGCACAGTATCATAGTAAACAATTTTTGAGAGCAAATCACCATATTTTATTTCCGTTCGGTTTCTTTCCTTTAACTCAATACCATGAAAAGTAAAAGGAAGGAAGGGGAAAGCAAACAAAATTTTTGAACATGAAATTCGCCACTGAAAAATATTGTTGGTTACTGATTTAATTCAATAATGTATGACAAAGGGTTCATAAACGCCAATTCTGATAATATACCTGGTGTGGATATTTTTATGGCCACAGATTTTCTCAAAAATGACAATCGGTTCAATTAAGCTGAAGTTCGAGGTGCTAAAGCATCAATTTGAGTTTTTTTAAAAATAATAATGTAAATATAAATATGGAACAAAATATTTCTATTAAATATAATTACATTATTTGTAGGGTGTCACGCGAAAGTTACGGTGACAAGGCTATAGGTTATGTTCAATTTAACTGCAAAAAATGTATTTTCAAGGTGAAAGGACGTGTATGTCCAGAACATAAAGTTCTGAGTAAAGCTTAAACAGTTACCTTAATTATTAATGAAGAACTAAGAAAAATTCAAGACAATCAATATCACGATAGTGTAGCTTCAGCAGGTAATAAATACTCCAACACAAAAAATATATATAATGTTATAAATAATAATCTTTCGTATATATTTGATGACATCAAATCATCATCATCGGTACCAGGTTTAAAAATGTATTATCAACTTGATATATTTTTAATTATAAGGACATTAATATTAAAAAAAAATGTTGTAAAACTTATATATGATCTTTCCATTTATGACAAGATTTTTTTTTCAAAATCCCAATTGAAGAAAATACTTCATGGACGCCGTTTTGTGTTCATAGCAGCCGTTCAAGATAGTTCGCTAGCCGCTTTCAAGGAAATACCAGAAGTCGAGGATTAAATATGTTTCGAACAGGCGAAAAACGTGCATTGCATTGAGAGGAAATTACTTTGAAAAGGACATTATTTTTTATGAATAACTAAATACTTTGTGTTACATTTAAAAAGTCACCTTACTTTTTGATTATAGTAATATATGAATTAATTTATTACATTTTTTCCTGGCTCAAATTTATAAAGTAAAAATGGTGGAATTTAAGTTTAGTATCTTCTGTTTAGCAGAATTCTTTTTATAGAAAAGTATAACATAAAGAAATACTTAACAAAAACAATAAAATTCCTTTTTTGCTCAGCCGAAGCATAGTACAACCCGTCCGGTTCTAAAAAAACCACTAAAACCGAAAATCTCGTCTGCCTTTTCGAACCAAAAATAATCGAATTGATTGGAATTTGTTACTGATTTGTTCGGCAAGGGAAAACCGCTGGCGTTGCAGCTTTTGCCGGGAGGATTGAGGAGGCTCCAGTGGGCTTTTGTCGTACGCCGACCAGAAAAATACATTGTCAAGATACCCTTAGATTTGTTTTACAGCGTTCTAAACAGAAAAAAAGAGATGAGCGGCCATATAAGTCAATTTGTTTTTGCGGTTTCCGGGTAATTTCTTTTCGTGTTTGACGTTTTACGGACAGGGATTGCGTATTCGTGATGGTTTCGTTTACGTTGCGTCTTTTTCACGATCGACTGAGATAGCAGAAATTAATGAAAGAAAGATTCTATCATGACCAAATAATTAAGAATGATTAAGTATGCAGCATATACCGGGTTGTCCGGAAAGTTCGTAGGGATTTTCTTAAGAGAAAGAAACGCAAATAGTTTCAGTAATTATTTATTTAGTCTTAATTATGTAATTAGCATTATTATTTATAGCTAGGATTTTAAATGATACATTTGTAGGTTGTTTATGTTTTAAATGTTTATTATAGATTTTGCTCTTTTTTACATATGTTTCGCCTTGTTAGGGCTTTCTCAAGAGTAGCTTAAAATAACACTAATTATCAAACACAGTGTTTCCAAGTATACAGGTAAAATTATTTCTTTTTAATTTCGTGTTTCTCTAGTTTCCTCATCTATTTTAATTATACTTATTATCGGCTGGTAGAAACCGAGCTATTCAATGACAATATAATCTTATTCATTAGCGGGGTGTTTCGGAAATGTAGCTGGTCGTTCGTGGTTATTATAGAACTATTTCTTAAGGATTTTTTTCCAATATTTCTAGTAGGTCTAATTTTTTACTTTTCTTTTCTGAGTGTATTAATGAAACATTGTTTACATCTATAAAATGATGGTTTTCAATACAATGTGTAGGCATTCCGGTGCTTTATTATTTAAGATATCTTTTTTTGTGTTCTTTTATTCTACAACCTATACATCTACCACTTTGACCGATATATACTGCTTCTCAATCCTTACAGTTAATTCTTATATACACCCGAGTTATCTAAAGTATCCGTTTTATCCTTATGGTTAAGTAATATTCAACCTACACCACCATTCTACCTACCCACTGTATTACTAAGTGTAGAAGTGTAATTAATAAATTTAAACGATTTGTCTTTTTGCTTTTTATTGTTATAGAATTCTAATAAATTTAACTTTCTTTTGCAGCATTTGTCAATTAATTCTTCTTTGTAGCCATTGTTTTTTGCTGTCTTTTTAATGGTATAGAGCTCTTTATTAAAATTATCTTTGTTTAGTGGAAAACTAAATATCCTATGTATTCGACTATGAAAAGGAGATAGTTTGACTTGCCAAAATTGTTTAGAACTAAAGTGTATAACCGTGTCTGTTGTAGTCGGTTTTCTGTAAATTTCTAATTGTAATTTATTAGATATTTTCTTTATTTTTATGCCTGGAAAATTTTCATCATTAACATCAATCTCCATAGTGAACTGAATATTTGTGTTTTCAAGCAAAATCTATAATAAACTTTTGAAGCATTAAGAAGCTACAGGTGTATCATTTAAAATCCTAGTATTTCTAAAATGTTTCACAAGGAACCGACTGCGGAATCCATATACATTATGTATAGCGTTTTGCCAACGTAGTGGTAGGTCGATTATATATGTTTTCGATATCCGGTGAGTAAGGTGGATGGGGCATAACATACCAATTGAAGCTCAACAATTTTTGCGGGGTCCTGATTGAAACGTGTGGTCACACGACGCCTTTTCTGTTTGTTAATTATAGCCGTTTTTCTTCAATTACTGCCCGTTAGATGTTCTAATTGTGAGCAAAAGACGTCGATGTGGATGGTCTAGTTGCGTGGAAGAAGCTCAAAGTATATGAATTCCTTCAAATCTCACCTCATAATTTTGTTCGGATGAAGACCCATGACTTTTTTAACTGCATGTTATTATATACAATAAACTTTTCATCGCCAGTTATCATCCGCCCCAGAAATAGAGCTTCACATTATTTTCAACAACAGATCGCACGAAGAGATTCGGTCCAGTAGATTTCACCCACTAAATTATTGAGGTACACGATGTGTGGGTCACAGATGTACCCACTTTTTTTCAGATGACCAAAAAAATCAAATTGTCAATACTTAACTAATTTCCTATCTCACGGATCGTGGTGCTTGAATCTTCGGCTATTATTTTCTCTTTAATCGATGCTTAAAGGACAGCCAGAGCGATGCCGATCTTCCAGGTCAAAATTTCCGCCCCTGAACAGACCAAACCATTTTTACACCATGGTCTCCCCAACAGAATTTTCTCCGTAACCGCTACCAATCTTATTTTTTGTCTGGACAGCATTCTTGTCGTTTTATGAAATCAAAAATAAACTTAATGCCATATAAATGCAAGTTATCGACCGATATTTTCAATTTAACTAACTGAAGGCAATAATAATATGTAAATAAACATTATTAATTCAACACTGTGTAGCGTTCACAAATTCTTGATCGCTACAGGTAGCATTCGTAAATTGTTGATCACCACTGGTACGTTTATTTCGGACAAATTCTTAACTGAAAGAGCTTCTGTATCGTTGGGACAAGGCAAGAGAGTCTAACTCCAAATCTCCAAGTGAGCGGACGTTTTCGCGCCTTACCCTTCCGACCGAGAGGGTTTTACGACCCGGCAGCAGAGAATCCGATCAACAGACACCAGGCCATTGGACGACCACCTATTACAGAGCCCGACCATCGTGGAAACCTTACACCTTTTTGGGGCCACATGGCACGGTAACCGGTTGGTCAGATCGAGATTATTTCGGGACCCCCACATAGGGATACCGGACTGCCCGCAGTCGTACTCAATGTTTTTGGACACCCAGTACCGGATAGGCAAGGATAGACAACATCAGGAAATAAGGCCAGATAAACACTTTTTTTATTATATCTTCAAGTACCGTTAAGGATTGCAATTACCAGTTATTTTTCACAAATACATTATTACCATAATTTCTTATACTGATAATGGTCACGTTATCATCTTATATTTTGTATCTATTTGCCGTCTGACCATTCTTGGTTACCCTAGCGTTATATATTTATCTTTTTACTATTGTCAGAATAGAGGAAATAACCTCTAATTTGTAAGTATAGGGACATAGAGACCAGCTGGTGTAATTCAGAGCTGTGTATTTGATTTTTGATTTCTTTCACGGTAAGGTTTGGAGAACTACCTTCCCTAAACCTTCCCGTGTCTTTTGCTTGATAGTTTTAGTTATTCCTTTTTTTTGTGTGCTTTGTGTCGTTCTTTTTTGAGTGTGCTTTTATAATATATATGAATAAAATTCTAGTAAACCGTTTTATTTAAGATAGACCCCTTCCCGGTTCCAGGGTCTTTTCCGATATATGAAGTAACCGGGTGGCGCTCAACTTTTGTCGTGGCTTCATTCTGTCCTGGACCTTCTTCCCGGTGCTCCCGGCGAACAGCTGCCGTCGCTGTGATCTATATATTTTTTATTTTGTTTCAAAAGAGAAAATAATAGGTCACAACAGATTTTTGTTTACCTAACCAAACCAAACTAGATATTTCATTATGAATTAACAAATACTTTACAAAATACAAATACTTTTTAAAAGATGGCGCTACTGGTTACACAAAGATTTAACTACTCACCTTTTCCATCAGACAATGTATGTACAGATATAAATTAAGCATATAATTATAATTTAAGCATAATTATTGGCCACGTTGGCGTAGTGGCTAAGGCGATGGAGGCAGCGTGGTAGCGAGTTCGACTCCTGTGCTTAGTCGGAAAAAGGGGAAAAATATTTTTTCGGGTGCGGTTAATACCTATAAAGCTATGGGCCTACCTATAAAATGACCTGTATAGGGCATCAAAAAATAACAAAAGAAATTGGCTCCAAAATTAGGTAGAAGGATCGTTCAATAAGTACTTGAAAAAGATAGAAAAAACAAATTATTTTAAGATTTTTTGAAGTATAACTTCTTTAGCCGCGTTGAGCGATTTTTGGTAGGAGCAAAACTTATGGGTTCGCGTCCCCGACATGCTAGTGCCGTGTTGCGCCAGACTGGCGACGCCAATTGTGTTTTAATGTGTTTCAAATTAAATTGCGTTTTAGATAATGATTATTTTAATTGTTTAATTGTAGAATTGTACTTAATATGCTAATATTTTTATTATTTATTATTTATTATTATTATTTATTAAAAACAAAACAGCATTTATTTTCGAATATTTCCAATACTCATAATTTCCATAACTAATTTAAAAATTTTAAAAAGAAAAATAAATAAATAAATAAAAAATAGATAAACAAAAATCCAAACATTTCTCCAACTTTTTAAGCCGTCTAAAAAGTAAGATTTCGGAGGGTCCTCAAAATAGGCATCTGTTTGGGCGATAATCTCCTCGTTAGATGTGAACCGTTGTCCACTGAGCAATTTTTTTAAGTTCGGAAATAAAAAAAGTCACTGGAGGCCAAATCCGGTGAATACGCTGAATTTTGTAATAATTCGCACTTTAATTTCATGATTTTGGCCATTGAAACTGTACAGGTGTACACCCATGCATTGTCTTGATGAGAGCGGATCTTTTTCCTTTTCAAATGAGGTCGATTTTTCTTGATTTCTTCGCTCAACCGATGCAATAACGAAGTATAATACTCTCCAGATATTGTTTTTCCTTTTTCTACGTAACCGGTGTAAATGATTCCGCGTGCATCCCAAAACCATAACCTTGCCGGCCGATTGCCTTCTTCGGAGCCCGTTCGCCTTCAAAAACCCACTGTTTTGATTGTTCTGTGTCTGGAGTGTAGTAGTATATACATGTTTCATACATAGTTATGTATCGACACAGAAACTTATCATGATTGCGACGAAAAAGCACCAAAACAGCCTCAGAGTCGACCACACGATTGCGTTTATTCTCCACTGAGAGCAAACGCAACACCCATCTTGCTGAAATTATTTTCACACCCAATTTTTCGTGCAAACTTGAAAACACTATAACGTGCAATAATCCTATGGACTCAACTATTTCGCGCACTTTGATTCGTCGATCACTTAAAACCATGTCGTAGGTTTTGTCAATCATTTCGGGAGTAGTTACGTCCACTGGACGTCCCGAACGTTGTTTATCTTTTGTAGATGTACAGCCAGATTTAAACTCATTTACCCAATTATAAACAGTTGCAAATACAAGAGCAGACGTGCCATGAACTTCGCCATCACTCGAAACTTACTTTTTTTCATTTTTCTAAATAAACAAAAGTTTCTTTCAAAAGTAACTGAGTCTTTGGTAGCTATCTGGTGTGCAATGATGCTTACTGAAAACAAACAATGAACTTATTGAATGGCCCTTATACCTCTTCGACTTTTTATAAATAAATACATAATAAACCATCCCAACATTTTTCTAGTCCAGAATATTATTGAAAAGTTGCAAGGGAGCTCGTGGAGAATATCAAAAACAAGGAAAATATTTACCCTGCTTCACGTAACAATTGCTGATTTCTTTAGCCGCCCCCCAAACGTCAGTAAGCGTTTCCCGAGAGCGGTTTCTGACCCTAAACTGTCATCGTTAATTTTCATGCATACCAGGTACCTAGATAGAGCCGTTGCGGACCACGAACGATTTTGCGCAGTCTTATTATTGCCGACGTTTACTGCCGGATGGCGTGAGCTGCAGTATTGCAGATATCATCCGAAAAAGTCGAACTCGACTGATGACGACTTAAGGCCAAAAACCCGTGCCGAGAGACGCTTGCTGACGTTTGGGAGGCGACAGAAGAAATGAGAAATTATTACATGAAACACGGAAAAAAATCCTTTTTTTTGATTATTTTTTAGTATTATTTATGAAATATTTCGTTTTTTTAATAAAAGCGTGAAATCTAGATAAAGTATATTTAAATATATAAACTCATATACCGAAATGTAGCATTTTAAATATTTTATGTACGTACTGAACTTGGTTAGCATTATTTATAATGCTTAATGGAGAGCCTTTTTCAACGCGCTGTAGAATACATGAAATAAAATGGATCATTAAAAAAATAAATGTATATTTTTAGGTATATATGGGTAATGAGTCTTGACATTGCTATACATTTGCTGTTGCAAAAACATTCACAACTGAATAAAATAAAAATATCCACTTAAAAATATACATAATAAATCAATATTTTTGACCTACACCCAGTGTCAAAATGTTAGACACATCATAGAAATTAAAATAAAACAAATATAATTAAGTTTTATTGTTGTTTTTTAATGTTTTTTATTTGTTTCAAATATAAGTTAAAATATTGGAAAAGGGAAAAGTTTAATTGATCTGGATCAGAATATAAAACAATTACTAGTAACAATTTTCTTTTACTTTTACGCGTCAAAATGTTACGACATTCTTCTTTATATTTAAGATGTATTAATAATCTAGACGTTTTATCGTAATTTATCAATTTAGTTCGGCTATTTATCATTTAATCTTCTGTATTTGTTTAGAAAAATTCATAAATTTGCGATTCACTATGGGAAAAAGCAAATGTTTTCCAGAAAAAGAAAGACAATTCATTACACGCAGACGGGATGAGTTGTAAGCACATAAGACCTCGAATAAAACGAAGATTTTCATTGGTTAACAAGTTGATTTCATCTCTTGTTATTTATGGGTTCATCTCTATCACCATTGGTGGCCAAACTCTTCATGATATATATATATATATATATATATATATATATATATATATATATATATATATATATATATATATATATATATATATATAGAAAAGATGGCACTACAGAGCGCTGACCTCAAACTAAAACTGTGGGTCCGATATGTCGACGATATTTTTGCCATCTGGTCCTTTGATAAAAACGAACTTGCCAAATTCCACAGCCATTTAAATTCCGTCCACCAAAAAATACAATTCACTTTAGAAATCGAAGAAGATAAAAAACTTCCTTCCTAGATGTCTTAATAACCAAGTCCCAAGATGGATGCTTACAACACACAGTTTACAGGAAACCAACCCACACGAACAGATACCTGAATGCAAGTCCCATCACCATCCAGCACAACTTCAAAGGGTTATCTACACCTTGAGTTCTCGGTCTCTTCGACTACTGGACGACATCAACTGATAAAAAGAGCTTAAAACAATCACCGACTCTCTAAAGCAGAACGACTACTCAGCGTATAACATAAAGAAGACTATTAACTATCAAAACAATCAGCAGAAGCCAAATGAATATGAAAATAAGCCCGTAACAGTTCTGCCGTATATCATAGGTTTCACAGACCGCAATAGAGGACTGCTTCGAAGGCATAAAATATCAATCGCATACAAGCCACATAAAACAATAAAATCAACTAAAGATCCAATCATTCTAGAAAATCCGGACGATATGCTGTATAATATCGGGCGAGATTTGTAACATGGCATACGTCGGCCAAATCCATAGAAGAATATCAGCCCGGCTCGAAAAACACAAATTGACGGTTAGAAATAAATAAACCACATCGGCTCTGTTCCAATATCATCTACAAACAGGACACAAAATCGATTTCGACAGTTGCCGACAAATTGCAAATATCCCAAATTACAAAACAAGAACCATGCGAGAAACAATAGAAACAGAAAAAAATCGGACGTCTAAACTGAAGAGATGATGCCCTCAATCTGCCAAACACGTGAAAACCAGTAATGAACCGACAGACCTAAGTTCACCGGCCGCAGTCGGGAGAGCAACTGACTACCACTGTGACACCTCAAACAACGGCCGAAGGGCGGGGGCCAAAACCAGAACCAATAAGAAATACGCATCATCACAATCTGCGACCCAGCTTTCAGTCTTTCAGAAGGCCCTCACGTGGGTGCCGCACCTAAAGAAGGTAACCGGGAAAGCAAGAGCCATGGCTCGTCTGCTTTACCCCCTAATGAACGGCAAAAGTAAGCTCTCGCTGAACATCCGAATAACCCTGTATAAAATCATGGTCCGATCCGTCCTCACCTACGGATCTCAGGCCTGGTTCCCGTACCTCCCCCCAACGTCGATTGCAATTCTGCAATCGTTCCAGTCACGTGCTCTTCGCACATTAGTAGGTGCCCCATGGTTTGTAAGGAATGCGCAAATCCATCGGGAAACTGACACACCAGAGATTCAGACATTCCTGTCCAGACTGCTGGACAAATTCCTAGCGACGGCGTCCCTTTCGGACAATCCGCTAATCAGAGCCACGGCAGCTTCATTGCCGGCCGTTGCCCCAGTATGACCATCCTCTTCGGTCATCACCTCCATGCCTAAAGGACGGCAGAAAAACCCTTCGAACAAGCGACATTGTCGTGACGTCCGAAAAAATTCAGTGAATACAAGTCAGGGCCTTCGGGTCAACTTAACCTCCAGGACAAGAAGAAGAAGTCTTTCAGACAAGCATTGAGAATACCAAGTGTGACCTTGGCGAAACATCTACACATTCCCTAAAAAAATATATGTCTTTTTAAATTTCTTATAAAATGTGTGTATAATATTATGGCGCATCTGGAAACGTTTCCAGTTTTCATATTAATATATTATTTTCAAAAGTCGTAAAAATAATTGTTCAATTGTGTCTAACATTTTGACACTAACCGTAGGTCACTCTAAAAAGTTCTGCAAGCAATAAGAAGAAACACAAATTAATGGGAACAAATTGCTTTATTGTTTTTCAAAATAGTCACATTTTGCTTCAAAACAGTTTTGAATTTGGTTTAACCAATGTTCTTATCATGTATTCCGTTCCGAAGTAGTGGTCTCAGAAAGCTCATTTATAGAGTATTCAGCCGAGGAGTTAAAAATCTATAACTACATAACGATCGCAAAATCGAAAACAGCCAAAACCACTATCAGCTAAAATTCAGAAAAAAAGTTAAATTCTTATATAAATCGCTTGATTTCAGGTCAAGAAGTAGACAATGATAATGATTCTTGCTCTGGAGTAAACATTACATCTAGGACTCCAGGAAATATATATATTGCTTTGCTTGTTGGTTGCTTGACCGGGAACGACCCCCACCCATCCTTTCAACTGGATGGCATATGTTTCGTCTCCTCGTCTCCCGATGTTCAGACTCCTCAAAGCACCGACATATACCGTAGCATCAATAATAAGGAGACCCTATCTACAGCCAATAACCCATGTTTTTGCCGACTTCCCATGGGATGACATATATATGTAGTGTTAGATTTTCTTGGACTGCGCCTAATGAGACAACAGTAGCGATGATACTCAGCTACTGTCAGTCCAAGAAAATCTAATTCACTATATATATGTAGGGTTAGATTTTCTTGGACTGCGTCCAATGACGACGGGAAGTCGGCGACAACATGTGTTGTTGGCTGTAGATAGGGTCTCCCTATTTTTGATGGTATGGTATATGTCGGCGCCCTGATGAGTCTGAACCTCGAGATACAAAACATATGTCATCCAGTTGAAGGGATCGGTGGGGCTCCTTCCCGGTCAAGCAACCAACAAAAAGGTTCATATATATATATATATATATATATATATATATATATATATATATATATATATATATATATATATCATCATCATCATCATCATCATCATCATCATCATCATCATCATCATCATCAGCCCGCATCGATCCACTGCAGGATGAAGGCCTCTTCAGCATGCTTCCAACCTTCACGGTCCTGGGCTTTCCTCTGCCACTCGGGTCCAATATACTTAACGATGTCATCAATCCATCGTGCTTTCGGTCTTCTTCGCGGACGTTTGCGATCAAGCGGTATCCACTCCAGGATTGCCTTGGTCCATCTGTCGTCCCATCGCCTCGCTATATGGCCTGCCCATCTCCATTTCAACTGTTTTACTCTTCCAATAATATCACAGACTTTTGTTTGTTCCCTGATCCATACGCAGGACTTTCTGTCTCGTCTTGTAATGCCAAGCATACATCTTTCCATTCCCCTCTGTGCCACCCGAAGTTTTTGAATTGATTGCGATGTGAGTGGCCAGGTTTCACTTCCGTATGTCATAACGGGTAGAACGCACTGATCGAATACTTTTCTTTTCAGGCAAAGTGGGAGTCTGCTCTTAAACACTATGTTGAGCCTAACAAATGCCTGCCAGCCACATTTAACACGCCGTTCCACCTCCCGGGCGGTATTCCCCTCCATGGAAATCCTCTGCCCAAGATATACAAAGCTGTCCACAATCTCTAAATTCCTTCCTAAAACTGAAATTCTTCTGTCCTGACCGAAGTTATTGAACATAACCTGACTCTTTTTCAGGTTTATTTTCAAGCCAAATGGTTCGCCAGCCCTTTGCAGTTCTTGTATGCGTCTTTGCAGCTCCTCTGGGTCTTGTGAAATGAGAATAATATCATCTACAAATCTAAGATGGTTTACGTTTGCACCATTGATCTTTACACCATCCTGTTCCCAATCCAGTTTACGGAATACTTCTTCAAGGCCAGCCGAGAAAAGAATAGGCGATATTGCGTCACCCTGCCGTACACCTCGTTCTATATTAATTCCCACTTCAAGATCATCAAGGTTAATTGTGGCTTTAGCTCCATCATATATCGATTCTAATAGGTTTACATAGGCTCTCTCTACACCTTGGCTAAGCAGTGCATCCATTATCGCATGCTTTGAGATGGAATCAAATGCTTTTTCGTAGTCGATAAAAGCCAAGCACAGTGGCATGGTGTATTCGTTATGCCTTTCTATGACCTGCTGTACAACCTGGATGTGATCCATTGTACTGAATCCACTTCTGAATCCTGCTTGTTCTCTTGGTTGTGCGTCATTCAGTTTTTTTAATATTCTTTTAGAAATTATCTTAGTGAAAACTTTGTACATCACTGATAGGAGGCTTATTGGACGGTAGTTCTTTAAATCTTCCTGTACTCCTTTTTTATATAAAAGGATCACTTCTGCATTTTTCCATAAGTCAGGTACTTTTTGTTCTTTGAGGCATTTTGAGTATAATTTTGCCAGTGTTTTATGTAACGTCCGACCACCAGCTTTTAGCATTTTGACAGTTACACTGTCCTTTCCTGGAGCCTTGCCGTTCTTCATCAATTCTATAGCATTTGTTACTTCCTCCACTAGGATATCTGGCATTATATATTGTTCTTGCGTGGGTATTGCTGTCCCTGACTGGCTCTGATCTTCATATAACTGGGAATAAAACCTTCTGACAATCTCTAACATTTGGGTACGCGTCCTGCACACTGTGCCATCCTCACGCTTTAAAGCATATATTTGCGTTCTTTTGTTTCTCAGCTTCTGTTTAGCTTTGTTAATTCCTTTGTTTTCTTCCAGGGTTTTTTGCACTAGCTGCATACTGAATCGGCGCGTGTCCTCTCTGATACGTTTTCTTATAGTTTTGCAGAGCTCAGTGTACTCGACCCTGCCAAAAGGACTACCTGCATTTCTCATTGCTCGCCGTTTCTTCATTAAATCAATGGTCTCACTGGAGATTTTTGTTTGTTTGAGACATTTTTCTTCTGGTGCTATTGAAGCAGCCGTTTGAAGTACATTGTTGGCGATTTCTTCATATTGAACTGACATTTCCACCTCCTCTGGATCTTGTAACACAGCAAACCGATTTGACAAAGCAATCTCAAAATCGCTTCCTCTTTCCAGCAGTTTTCCAGAATCCACCTTGCCCTTCTTTGATCTTACCATTCTTTCGCGCTCTTTTCGACAGTCAATCCGAACCCTTGCTCGTACCATTCGGTGGTCACTTCCAACATTAAAATGGTTAAGGACAGTACAATTGGTAAATATTGTTTTATCGTTGGTCATGATGTAGTCAATTTCGCTTGTGAGCCCAGATGGACTTTTCCATGTCCATTTTCTGCTGATATTTTTCTTATAGAATGAATTCATAATATATAGTTCTTGTCCTTCAGCAAAATCAACTATATATATATATATATATATATATATATATATATATATATATATATATATATATATATATATATATATATATATATATATATATATATATATATATATATATATATATATATATCTGAATATATATGAATATATTGTAAGATTTAAACAAAATACGAATGTATGGTTTATATTAATAACCTAAAATATGAAAAACCAAAACGAAAGTCTCATTATTTTCTTTATTTAAAGTAACATATTTTTGTGTATTGTTAAATAAACTGTAATGTCAGGAACAATGAGATAATTTGTTAATAAGTGGCAACGGGCAGAAACTGGTTTTTCAGGGGCCTGTCATAATGATTCATTTCATAATAATAAATAATTAAATAGTCATTAAACTATATAACTGAATGTCTGGATAACATCGTTACCAAACTTTTTCTTTTCGTCCAAAATAAAACAGTAATTGTGTGAATTTTAATTATGTAAGATATATAAAATAAAACATAGGTTATTTAAGTGGATGTTATTGTCACCAATATAACTTAATATTTATCATACTTTTAGTCAATTTTAATAATGAGTTTTTCAATAAGAGTGTCAGAACTTTAAAACGTAATAGCGACAACAATGAAATACAAATGTCACTTATGGACTGAATATGATATTGCTTCTTGAATATGCTGTATATATATATATATATATATATATATATATATATATATATATATATATATATATATATATATATATATATATATATATTGCTGTATATATATATATATATATATATATATATATATATATATATATATATATATATATATATATATATATATATATATATACAGCGTTCGTATGTTTATGCTCGCAAAACTCGAAAAGCAATTAATCAATTACGCGTGTGTTTTTATAATGATTTTCTTATATAATAAAACCTGTCAGATCTCGGGCGCCCGCCGAGCGTAATTTCGCCGTATCCCAAGCATTTTCATAAACGGAAGAGTCATTCGTCATTCTAGCGGCTAAAAATGTCGACGTACACGATATGAACTACATTATTCTAAACAAAATCATCGCAGGTGAAACAGTAACATACAAATTCATTGACTCCGTGATGAACAAATGGTAGTAGTGAATTTTCCAACAGAATTTCTTAATTCACCCGATGTTATTGGGATTACCATCACACATTCTGAATTTCAAAATTGGAGTACCAATTATATTACTCCGAAACCTCAATCAGAAAAATTTATGCAATGCTACACGATTAGTAGTTAAAAAAATGTGTGGACAATCTAATTGAAGAAATAATTGTGATTGCACCTCATAAAGGTGAAGACGCACTACTTCCACGAATACCACTCATTTCGACCGACAAGGCGGTTGAGTTCAAACGACTTCAATTGCCAATACGCCTTGGATTCTCTGTGACTATCAATAAAGCTCAAGGACAATCTTTGCAAGTATGCAGTTCGAATTTAGAAAACGAATGCTTTTCTCATGGACAGAGTCGATAAACCGATTGATCTTTATGTTTCTGCAGAAAACAAAAAAACAAACAATGTAGTCCATGCACTACAAGTGTAAGCGCTTAACATTCTGCAGAAGCCGCAACCCGATTCAATTTGACTATATTATTGATGGTGTAGTGTTGGGAAACTGTGACTTGGTGAAGGATCTTGGGGTAATGGTGGATGCAGAGTTGAGTTTTAATCAGCATGTACAGATGGTGACACGGACAGCATTACGAACCCTGGGATTTATAATCCGATCTACGGGTGATTTTAGAAGTGTCTCATGTTTAACTACACTTTTCAATTCATTGGTTCGCTCAAGATAGGAGTATGCTTCGTTGATCTGGTCGCCAATTTACCGGATTCATGTCAATAAACTAGAGAGTGTGCATCGTAGATTCCTCAAATACCTAGCATATCGGATTGATGGTCATTATCCGGCTGGCGGTATTGACCAGCGGGTGCTCCTTGACAGATTTCGGATGCAATCCCTCTCACATTGGAGGATTTGTATGTCTCAAATATTCCTCTACAAGTTGATCAACGGGCTTATCGATTGCCCTGAACTATTGGAGCAATTGCCAATTCTTGCACCTCAATTCTTTGCTAGGAGGTCTAACACCTTTAGAGTGCCCCGTGCCCTGACTAATTTTGAGAGCAAGGCGCCACTATTTCGTGCTTGCAGATATTGCAATCTTTTGAGTGTTCATTCTGATGTGGATCTGTACTCAGTTTCCCCTTGTTCACTAGTGCGGGCCCTGCAGGACGCTGTACATTTGATAAATGAATGATATTTGTTGTTTTTTAATATTGATGTACTATCTTTTCGACTTCTAATCTTATACTTATACTTATGTTATGTACTTGTTACCTTGTCAAATAATATAGAGTATCTTGTTCTAGCAATAGTGGTTTACATAGATATAGTTATGATTATATATAGACATCAGTTTAATGTATTAGTATAATTTCATGCTTAATTTGTAATCAATTCTCAATTTAATTTTTTCCTTTTTTTTTAGTTTTGTAAAACATAATTATTTATTTAATTTGTCTTGTTATTGGGACATGTTCCTGTTAGACAATAAACATTATTATTATAATTATTATTATTATTATTATTCTGCTCATCCTTACTGTAGAATCTCAGCTCATACTGGCCGGTATTCCAATGCCAAGATGAAAAAGCAATTCAGCTCCTCTCACCCTAGCATAATATCTTACGAACAATGTGACACGTCTGCAAGAGCACGGCACGCTGTCCCACTATGGCAATCGATCTCGAGATCCCGAGGCTCTCGAGGTTCTTTGAAAATCTCTTACTTATCAGGCCTTCGGCGGATATAACGAAGGGCACTACATCTACCTTACTCAGTTTCCACTGGTTCTTCAAGTCGTATGCCAGATTTTCATACTTTGTGGATTTTTCTATCTCAGTTTTTCTAATGTTGTGAGATAGTGGCACTGCGATGTCAATTATAAAAGCCCTCTTGTCCTTTTTGTTGATTAGAACAATATCCGGCCTGTTATAATCAACCGTTCGATCAGTAGTGATTGGTCTGTCCCAGTAAAGAATGGTATCGGATGATTCAAGTACAGGAGAAGGCGAGTACTTATAATATGGAGGAGGTGCATTTTCTAATAGCGAGTATTTTTTTGCAATTTGTTGATGTATAATTTTTGCCAGCTGATTATGCCGTCCTAAATAAGCATTAGGAGCAAGGGCCGGGCAACCGCCAATAAGGTGCTCAATTGTTTCCCCCAAAGTACCGCATTTCCTGCACTTATCGACTACGTCCAAATGCAGTATGTGCTTTTCATAGTTTTTTGTTCTTGTTACCCTATCTTGAATAGATATCGCGAAACCTTCTGTTTCTGGGTACAAGAGTCCATCGGTCAGCCACTTCAGAGACAATTGTTCGTCAATGGTGTCATCTTCGAGTGACTTAGGAAACCTTCCGTGCAATGTTTGTCCTTTCCATTCTCGAACACAGTCCGTGAGCGTTGTTCTGCTATCAATACGATTCCGTTTATTTAGGTTCAGTGGGGTGAAACCCCGATCCTCATTTGCAACCAATTTCATCAACGTACTGTTTGAATCAAGGAAGTGTTTTCTCATTCTATTTTCTTGATTGAGACAGAGATTTTTTACGTTTACAAGGCCTCTACCCCCCAACTTTCTTGGGATGTATAGTCTTTTCGTAGATGAGTTTGGATGCAGGCATCGGAACTTTGTCAATGTTCGGCGCGTCAACCTATCGAGCTCATCAAGGTCAGTTTCTGACCATTTAACTATGCCAAAAGAATATGTCAGAGTTGGCACCGCCCAACCGTTGATCGCTCTAATGAGGTTTCCTCCGTTCAGTTTGGTGTTTAAAAGTTTTGCAAGTCTCTTTTGGTATAGAGTGGAAAAGTCCTTCTTTAACTGGTTATGATCAAGTTTATGTTTTTGGGGTATTCCTAAATATTTGTAGGACTCTTCTGGTTCTAGTTGTTGTATGTTACAAAGTGTTGAATGTTGACTCTGAACCTTTCCCTTCTGTATACTAATGGTAGAGCATTTGTCCAGTCCGAATGACATTCTGATATCCCTACTGAATGTTTCAACCGTTTTTATCAATGAGTTTAATTTTTCTCTAGTTTCTCCATATAATTTAAGGTCATCCATATATAGTAGATGAGAGAGCTTTCTTGGATTCCTCATGTTAAGTTTATATCCAATATTGCTGTTGTTGAGTAGTGTGGACAAAGGGTTCAATGCTAAACAGAACCAAATTGGAGAAAGGGAATCTCCCTGAAAAATTCCCCTCTCGATATTTGTAGCAGCAATGCATTGTTGGCCGACAAAAAGATTCGTTTTCCACTTCCCCATCAGGCACTTTAAAGAATTAATAATCTGGGGGCTAATTTTATAGAAATTCAGAACCTCAACCAGCCAATCGTGAGGGACACTATCGAATGCTTTCTTGTAGTCTATATAGCAGATATTTAAGTTGCGTTTTCTTTTTCGCGCTTGCTCAAGAACTACAGCATCGATCGTCAATTGTTCCTTGCAGCCCATACTTGCTCTTATACATCCTTTCTGTTCTTCTTCAAAAATGTTGTTTTTATCACAATGTTGGTAGATTTTTTCATTGAGTAGGGCTGTGAACAGTTTATATAACACTGACAGACATGTGATTGGTCTGTAGTTATTGGGTTGCTTAACGTCCCCTTTTTTGAACAGTAGGTATGTATTGCCCTCCATTAGAAAGTCAGGGAAAGTGTCTGGATTTATTAAAACCTCTTTAAATGCATTTGCAAGTACGGGATAGGCGGCTGTAAAGCTTTTAATCCAGAAGTTATGCAATCCATCTGGTCCAGGCGCCTTCCAGTTGTGAGTCTTCCTGACAGCAGTGCAAATGTCAATCTCTGTGAAATCGTTATACTCCATATCTGGGAGAGCATTTGTCTGTTCTTGAATGGTTTTAACCCAAGGAGCCAATTTTTCCTAGCCG
This sequence comes from Cosmopolites sordidus, assembly GCA_031761425.1. Classification (NCBI taxonomy): domain Eukaryota; kingdom Metazoa; phylum Arthropoda; class Insecta; order Coleoptera; family Curculionidae; genus Cosmopolites; species Cosmopolites sordidus. The sequence goes on along the minus strand of JARFXV010000817.1, from coordinate 687,105 downwards.
TCTGATTTTTTCCAAGCCGATCTCCAATATTCCGCAAAGGAAGACACATCGATATTCTTAAGTTCTGACTTGCTGTTACCTTCTGCTTCGAGTTGTCTATAAAATTTCTTTTGGCTGTTTGCAAATACTGAATTTTGATGTTTTCGCTTTTCTAGTTCATTATATCTTGCTAGCCTGGCTCCTTTCGATTTAGCTTTTTGCCTAAACCGATCTTTTAGATCCAACAATTTTTCTGTCAGGTTTGAATCATCGAAGTCAATGCCAGATTTATTGGCAATTATTTTTGCTTTTCTCGCTACTTTATTTGACTGATTACCAGAAAGATACTCTGAGATAATGTCAACTTTCCTCCGGAACTCATTGATATTGTTTTCAAGGCGCGTTTTCCAGACAGGTGTATTTTTCTGGATACTACGACCAGCCGCATTATGGGTGTAAGTCTTTTGACCTGAAATTTCGATGACAGTCACTGCTGCACAATATAATGCAAGATGTATATCGCTTAAATTTGTCATCCCAGATAGATGTGATTCCAAAACTCAATTAATCTGCATTAGAGTAATACGTGATTTTGCAATATTACGCAGTACTGGAATTGTTGGTCTATTCAATGGGTTTGAGCCAGTAAAACTGGCCAAATTGCTGTAAAACTTCTCTCGTATGTTAGAAAAGTTACGTTGCGAGATTGATTCTTCATTTTTAGATGATGATGCTTCTGGTGATACATTTTGAGTTTGTTCTACTTGTTTCTCCTCTGTATTCGAGTTAAGAACGTCTATAGTATCTTCTTTATGTTGTTGATATGTAATGTTTTGATGTAGTTCATTACCGATTTCTCTCTTGATGTTCATTAATTCCGATTCGGTTAGATAGTTTTTCCTTAGAATTACATTTTTACGGTCGGCTAAGTTTTGTTCCGACAGCTGAGTTTCAGGGAACCTCTTTTTATATTCTTGGTGGAGTGCATGCCTCCATCCAGGGAGCGGATTATCTCCGCACTGGTTTACGTAGTAATAGGCACGCATTACATCAATATTCATTTCGCGTGTCCATCTGATACGTGGAGTGCGTTCGGTCCTAGTGACAGCCTTCCTTATTAGGGGCGAGCCAGCAAGTACCGGGGTATTTTGATCTTCTACTCCATTATTAATTTCCGCTCTCTGTTGATTTTGTAGTAAAGTCTTTGGTGTTGCTAGACTTAGATGATCTAATTGTTGTTCGAGTGCCTCTTTCATTGCCATTCTTGTGGTGCCATAGAGTTGGGAACCGCCACTCGCTCCAGATTCACCAACCCCGGACAAATCCTCCCGACGGTTCCGAAGGGTTCTTGTCCGCAAAACCCTACCGCCTTGTATACTATTATGTATTTTATTCTCCATAAATATATTTGGGTTCAAGGGAAAAACGGTAACGGAAAAACAGACATGTGCTCTCTCGCCAAGAATAGGGAGTCCCCCTCCAAACTCAAACTATTCTTGGCGAGAGAGCATATGTCGGTACCCTGATGAGTCTAACCACCAACAGACGAAACATGTGCCCTCCAATGTAAGGGATGGGTGGGGCTTCCTCCCGGTCAAGCAACTAACCATTGCTCATATATATATATATATATATATATATATATATATATATATATATATATATATATATATATATATATATATATATATCATCTATCATCGTCATCATCATCATCATCATCAACCCGTAACAGTTCACTGCAGGATGAAAGCCTCTTCAGCATGCTTCCAACTCTCGCGGTCCTGAGCTTTATTCTGCCATTCGGGTCCCATATACTTAATAATATCATCAGTCCATCGTGTTTTCGGTCTTCTCCGTGGACGTTTGCGATCAAGCGGTATCCAGTCCAGGACCGCCCTGGTCCATCTTTCGTCCCCTCGCTACATGGCATGCCCACTTCCATTTCAGTTGCTTTATTCTTCCAATGATGTCACTCACTTTTGTTTGCTCTATGCTCCATGTGCAATTCTTTCTATCTGGTCTAGTAATGCCAAGCCCACATCTTTCCATTCTGCTCTGTACTACTCGAAGTTTTTGAACTGAGTGTGATGTGAGTGTCCAGGTCTCACTTTCGTATATCATCACGGGCAGAACACATTGATCAAAGACTTTTCTTTTCAGGCAAAGTGGTAGTTTGCTCTTAAACACTATGTTGAGCCAGTCAAATGCCTGGCAGCCACATTTAACGCGTCGTTCCACCTCCTGGACGGTATCCCCTTCCATTGAAACCCTCTACCTAAGATATATATATATATATATATATATATATATATATATATATATATATATATATATATATATATATATATATATATATATAGTGATCCACAACTTCCAAATCCGTTCCTAAAATTGAAATCCTTTTGTCCTCACTAAATTTATTGAACATAACCTGACTTTTCTTCTGGTTTATTTTCAAGCCAAATGGTTCCCCAGCCCTTTGCAGCTCTTGTACGTGTCTTTGCAGCTCCTCTAGGTCTTGTAAAAGAAAAACGATATAATTTGCGAATCTAAGAGCGAATCTCACTTTGAAGCCATCTTCAAGAGAATCTAGTTGATTTACTCCGAGGCTTCAATCTGCTTACTCCCCAGAGTTCACAACTAGGGGAAGGGTTTCGGATGGGCAATTTGGAATTAAGCGGTTTCCATGTATTTGGAACTCTAAGACCGTCATCCCTCTTGTTTAAGCAGTCTGGACGTTTTTCGATCGCAATTACTTCACGAATTATGCGCGATTTGTAGGAATATACAGGTGCGATTACTTTGGCCTCTACCCAAGAACCTAGTAATTCTAATATTACCAACCGCGGAAGCACTGCCGAATATATATATATATATATATATATATATATATATATATATATATATATATATATATATATATTAAAGTCTAATCAAATACATCTAAGTTTGTTCATCGAAACCGTATTCGTTACATCTACCCAATTCAAAATGGCATCTAAACAAAAATGATAATTTTCCTCTTCATTGAAAAAACAAACTTTCATACTTAAGTTATTTATAGCGAACAATTATTAAACACACACTCATCAATACACTTTATGACCGCTTTCCAGGTAGAAAACTGTTAAGGTTAACGTTTAACAAGAATAATAAATAGTCAATATATTCGATTTCAACTCATGTGGAAGTATTAGAGGTACCAGAAGCATTTCATTTATTTCGTTACGGAGAAATAAAATTTAACCATCTATATGTTTATTTACCAAGGTAGTTCACAAATTATTGGCCCTAACAAAGTAACTTTTCACTGAGAAACTAAAAATAAATATTTTGTAAATTCATCATTTATTGATATTGTTGATTGCATATCATGTTCCAAGTGATTGTATTTTTGAAAAAATTGAAATGAAATCTGTCACAATGCATCCCTGAAAAGATTGTTTATAATTAATGATATTCGTGATGCATTAAATAGTTTTATCTATTCCTACCAAATATATGGATTATGCAAAAAATGCGTCTCGTTTTTGGTGCTAGATGACATCGCATCGCATAACCGTTAAAAGTTAACTGTTAACCGAAAAAGCGTTAGCTACCTCCGACATATAAAGTTATGAGGTTATTTGTTATTTTTATAGAAGATGTTTAAAGACTACATTACTTTTGGTAACCAAGACAAAAATGTGTGCACTGAATTTAGGAATGCCCGTGGTCTTCTCGATGAGACTGGTATAAACACAACAATTATTTCAGGAAATTCAGCTAATGCCTGGACGTTTTCTTCTATTTTAACTATTATTTATGGTCCTGGTGACGATTCGTCTTTAACTACTAGATTGTAACAAAAGTATTTTCATTTTTCCCTTTGCCTATAAATACAAGATTCTACTTCACTCTTCAGAGGTTTAAACTTCCCTTCATTATTAAAGTGATTCCACTGCAAAATATTAAGTCGACCATTTATAATAAAAACGTTAAAATTAGTGAAATAAATCGTGAAATTAAGGCAATTTTAAGACATGGAGAAGGTGCGGTATCAATCCGCATCGCTCAGCTCTGGTTCAAAAAGTTCTGGAAGAGAGACATGAGTCTTGAAGTGAGAAGGCAGGTCGTCTACGGTCTGTCGATGTCGACGTTTTATGAGCAGCTATGGCTGTAGATCCCAGAACAAACATTACAAAACTTTCAGGAGAATTAGAAGTATTCCGCACTACCGGCATTTTCGAGGCATAGGAATAGTTAATTTTTTTACAGTGAATAACTAGTACCTCAAAACCGACAATATATATCTAACTAGTGCCTACTACTTAAAAACATTCCAACTTCATTACTTTATTATCATTAATAATTAAACTTTTTTTAGACAAACGTTCAAAAGGTACTGTCACGTAAGTTCATTACGAGTAAACAAGCGAAGTTGGCCATGAAATTTCTCATACTGACAACTCAAATACGTCGTTATAAAATGTTGGTTATCATTCAAAGATGGGGCTGTTGGTTATGAAAAGAATCAACCTGTCACCTTTTACATTGAATAGACTGCGTATTTAAAATTATTTCTATTGGAAAAAAAATACGACGCCGTAGATCAACACAATATATTAAAAACCAACAAACAATACTAGTAATACAATGGCGATTGCATAATCGTTTATATTCATATTTGAAGTTGAAGTAATTATTGCAATATGCACGCTATAGCCATTTCCGTTTTGAAATGGTTGTCCATAAAAGATGTACTTTATATTGTTATTATTACGCACTGTAATAATAGACAAATACAAGATAACCAAATGGGAGTATAGTTTCACATATTATTCACACACATACACTCAATACAATAGATGGTGAAAATTTATCTTTTACAGAAAGAGGAAAAGTTACATGACCTTTATTTAAAATTCTTTGTATTTACAAAAAATATCATGTATATACCGCAAACCGTGGTAAAAAAGCACGTCAATTTAAATCATCATAGCATTAGTAACAATAAATCAGTGGAACGATGCACAACATTTCGTTCCCTGTTAAGACATACAAAAATAATGATTATAAAGTTATCTCAGAATGTTTTTCGTTTTTGATACGTTTTTCGTTTTTGATGAGTAAAAACATCAGGATTCATTCAGACTTGTTTAATTACTGTTAAATTACAAAGTAGTTTTTGAATTTTTATTTATGAAAAACAAACATTCGCAAATGCGCACCATCCGCTTCTTGACACTCATTTAGCCTGGAACTAAAATTTTCAACCACTCGTTGGAACATGCGCGAGGAATCGCGTGGATTTCGTCTGTTATTCTTTGCTTTAAAACATCTAAATTGGATGGTAATGGCTTTGCTTTTTAAATAGCCCCATATGAAAAAACCAGCAAGTGTTAAATCTGGACTCCTCTGTGGCCAGTTGATGTCCGCTCGGCGACTAATAACCCTTTCAGGCAATCAATCGTGAAAAGCTGCTAAAATAATTGGAAAATTGTATTGCGGTTGTAGTCAATCGAGTTTTGCATTTCTGGTGCCAAAAAAATCCGGATCATATTGGTAATAACGGTCGGAATTAACAGACTGAGTGCGGCCACGGTTATCCTCAAACAGGTAGGGACCGATAATTCATTTGCTTGATATAGCAGCCCAAACGGCAATCTTAGGCGAATGTAATGGTTTCTGGCGCAGTTCAAGCGGATTGTAGGGAGCCCAATATCTGCAATTTTGTTTATTCACGTGGCTTTTGATGTGGAAATTCGATTCATCAGAAAACCATATGTTATTGAAGCTTTTAAAACGATGTTTCATTATCTTGCAGAATTCGACTCGTTTAGCTGGATCATCGGGCTTCATTTCTTGCCCAATAACAATTTTGTACAGGTGGAAATGTAAATATTTTGCGAATAACGCGATGAATCATGGATGTGTCGATGTCGCTGTGGTCCCGTGAAACGATCCATCGATACTAAACCTAAAAAGCTAGTCAACACCACTCCCCCTCCCCCCTCGCAATCTGTGTTTGGCGCGTAACAGTCAAAATAAACACGAAAAACATTCTGAGTACACCCGTTGTTATGAGAACGCAACGGTTATTTCGTATCCAATTGAAAGTCGCAAAATATTGATTAAAAATTCTGAAGCCACACAACATGTCTGGTAAAGCAGATTTCACGTGTCGGGTTATATAAATAAATAAAATATTCGATATTAGTTCAACAAAAATCCAACTGCACGGGAAACCCTTACACTGTACAAAGGTCACAGTAGGTAGGCATTGCCATCTTTTAACATTACACAGGCCTACAAGAAACAACATTTTTTATGCCTAAGATTTGGGAACTGATTTCAGCTATATTTGTAGCGCTAATCTAAATATGAAATCAATGTTTCTCTTTCTGCTCTACTTTTTTAGATACATCCACTTATATATCAATGTTTTTTTTTCAATTCAATACATTTAAGTATGGGTGTTCTAAAATTATTATACAAGGATTGGTTCCTGTATATTTACCCTGTTGTCGGTCTGCCGTTGAATTAGTTCCACCCAACGAAAATGAAAGAAGAATATGACAACCAAACATTGATCTTGGAGAAGAATCATGAATCATGAGAAGTATGATCATATAATCATGAGAAGTATCATGAACATCAATGGGTGGATTGTTGTGATTTACTTAAAAACAGTAAACAACAAAGTGAACACACCAAATATCCTTGCTTCTTGTGCCTCTGGAATAGTGTATTTGCAATTTCAGAGGCACAAGAAGCAAGGATATTTGGTGTGTCCACTTTTCTGTTTACTGTTTTTAAGTAAATCACGCCACTGTGTTAGAAAATAGTGGCCTAAGAGAGAAAACATGGACGTTGGGAAAAAGAATGTCATTAACGACCCCTTAGTTGGACGAGAGAAAATTATCTTTCCTCAACTGCATCTCAAGCTGGACCTAATAAAGCAGTTTCGCATATATAAGGAAAAAAATGCGCCTGTTGAAGTCGGAAAAAATTAAAGCAGGAATATTTGACAGCCGACAATGCCACAGTGGCACTATTTACAGAGCCACTTGACCCTTTTGCTCAAAATTTACAACACACCAGTGAGGAATAAGGTGAAAGTTTTCACGGGATATTAAGACTATGGAGGACCGCTCCCAAGGCAGATGGGATAAGCATATGATGGCAGGTTACTGCTGGAGTGTAAAAAGGGACTGTTTCCAAATACATTCAAGAATGTGACAGAAAAGAAGATTCTGAAGTGTTTAGTGACTAATTGGTTTTATCGATGACTTTTATAACCCAAATATTATTTAAATTAAAATAGTGAAACTTGTATTTCACTAAAATGTTATATCTTAGAAATTTAAGCTTCTAGGCAAAAATTAATGCCAATTTCAATTCAGGGCATCAAATTGATATGATATCAGCTCCTCCAAATACCCAGGCACCAAAACAGCTGTTGGGCTATGCTATTGATTCTTACTTTTTGATGATATCAATAAAAATACACTATAATTATTCAGGTTTCCTCTTGTAACCAGTTGCTGCCTAATCATCTCCAGAAATGGAAACATTCCTTAGCCCAACTGGGTTATTTGAAGAGCAATATCTACATTAATCTTACACTGAGTATTACGGAGTTATCATTCATATATATAATAATATCAGAAACTATATATATATAATATATATATAAAAATAATATCAGAAATATATATATAATATCAGAAACTCAAGAAATAACCAGAATTTAATAGAAATTGCCTTGTAATGAAAAATATGCAGCTGAGATTGGAAGAAAGCTGACGAAAACACGTAGGTCGCCTTTCAGACATTATATTTAAAAAAATATAATCCTTTTTTTCTTTTGTAATAAGGTATATCTCTTATATTTTATATAAAAAATAATACAGTTACTGAATTTGTATAACAGTCCATCTCTCTCTTGCGTCCTGTATTACTAAGTGTAAAAATAAATTTGTTTTTAGGTTAAAATAAAATATTCTCTCAGTGGTAAAAGTTTCCCTTTTATATACAATAAAATTTTTATCTTTCTATAAAATGTGCAATAAGTTTACGTAATCCTATCTAACAATATTAATTTACGAGGACAAATAAAATATAAAGATGAATAATTTTTTAAATTTACTAAATTTAATACAAATATATGAAATTAATAAATAGTATATATATATATATATATATATATATATATATATATATATATATATATATATATATATATATATATATATATATATATATATATATATATATATATATATATATATATATCTCGAGAACGCTTTGAGATTTCTAATTGAAATGTTGTACACAAATATCAGGAAATATTTGCCACTTTTTGGGCATATATTTCCTTTCTTGAAAAATGAGTTAACATTTCCTACCAGCCTATTGTCGTTGTCAAATTGATATCTTGCCAACGCTACTTTGGGAGGTCCTTCTTGCGTAGAAAGTCACCTAAGTCACCTAGTCACCTCTGCAAAGATGGCACATTGAGATATATATCGATTTATTTGGGACCGTTTCACTATGGCTACAATCACTTTAGTCTAAAGAGCTCAAATCTGGACTGTCAGGTAACTTTGAACCAAGAAATACACACTATAGGTTATGAAGTGGGTGTGCGAGGTTTAATCGGCTGGGTGTGCGAGGTTACGCTTATTTCCCACACTCACAGTTATACTATTGTTCAAAGAAAACACTGAGCATTCCGATAATTCTGTTTATTCACAACTAGTGTGTAATTCTATATGAATTATAAATATTTTTCCACATTGATATTTGACAGCGTCATTCGCACGATTCGCGCCAAAAACCTCCGTGTGATCTTGCTCGGCTGACTTTAGGCTGTAGTATGTTAGCTAGCGCCATTTACAGTAAGCACCGAACCGCCACGACACGTTAGTCCATAGGCAGGTTTGGACCGAAAGCCTCGTATGTACCGGTGCACAGCCCTAGTAAGATGCATCAACTCTTGGATATCACAATATATTTCAAAAATTCACTATATTCGTCAGAAGGCGTACATAACCCTCTATCTTACAGTTTTCTTTCTTTAAAAAAAATCAGCAGCAAGATATCATCCTCAGTTGACCCAATTAAATGCGAATTATTGTTCGAAGTTTCGTCCTCGCAATAATGAAGTCGATTTTGACCGTGTTGACATTATACCTCTCTCCTACCCGCGTTTGCTTTGCGTTGCACGAAAATAATCATCCATGAGGTACAATATGGCGGCAATATGTACAATATGAGGTACAATATATTGACAACTTTCCTTATTTCGTACGTTTTCATAAAATAGGAAAATCCACCATCATAATTAAAATATTTTTGTACGGTATACAAGTTTAATTTTTCATATCTCCATAATTATTTTGGCATTACCTTGAAATTGGCAAAACATTTGCACTACTAATTTAATTTGAATGCATTTACTAAACGGTGTTATTTCAACAAACAGCCCAAGTAAATATTATTAAAGACTGTTTGTTTAAAATGAACTAGTGCTTCTGAAAATAACTATCGCATTTACAGAAAACTACAATATTTGATCTCTCAGTATTCTAACTAGTCGTGTACGTTAAGTATATACCCACACACATATATCTATATATATATATATATATATATATATATATATATATATATATATATATATATATATATATATATATATATATATATTGTATATATATATATTGTATATATATATATATATATATATATATATATATATATATATATATATATATATATATATATATATATATATATATTTTTTTTTTTTTTTTTGGTGCCTTCAATATTTTTTGTTTTGACGTATTTCTCATATAAAGTACCAAAATTCCTGTTTCCCACACCCTACTTTCCCATTCCTGTTCCACACACAAAATGTTGTTAACAAGCTACCTTCTACTTGCTTGCGGCCCTATGAGTAAGTATCTGCGAGTGAAGAGTTTTTCACCGGCCCAAATCCTGCACTTATGTTTATTCACAAACCCATTAAACTAGAAGTGCGCTTTGTCGGAAAAGATGATTCTTCTCCAACGTAGGGATCATCTTCCAACTGCTCTAGAGACATGGAATAGATAAATTTTAATCTTCTCTTACACTCCGTAGTACTGCACCGATGTTTACCAATGATTGCGAGGTCCGACGACGCACAGCTACTGCAACGTTTGGAACCGAACCAGTGCGTAAACCAGCGATAAATAAATCGTTTGATTGGTTGATTATATGGACCAATTTCACGCAACACTCAAAAAGTCTTGCAAACTGAACATGCAAATTGATGGTCGATCCGAATAATTTCAACGCGTTATTGAATCATGTATCTTTCCATTATGAAGTGATACAATGAATTGAACAAAACAGTCTATGACTGATATATACATTTCAAAAAGTGTTGCTGCTATTAAGTTTTAAAGTTCTCACTCTCTTATTGGAGAACTCTTTATATAAATATTTTCTGTAACAATATTTTGAGCACTGTTGACAAAACTTGTTTATTAAACAAAAATCTATTAAATATATCTTACAGAAGAACCTACTCTGTACGGAATGAATGTGTGATCAAATTGTTTATAATATATTATATTCTAACTGAATATTATACATTTTACTATTTATAATTAATTCATTTACACTGAAATCAAGAACAGATAATAATGAATTAAATAAGGTATTTTATGCCTTCTAGCTGTCAGAAGAAGGTTGTTGAAAGAAAAACAACAAAAACAACGTATGTAACAACAAAAAATTTTAAAGCCAATCCAGCTGTTAGCCTGTCTGCATTAAGTTTATTTTCATTTTAAACTGCTCCTTGATACATTCTAAGAGAATGAAAGTGAATGACAACTAATGGAGTATTGTCGTACGTTTTTTTTTTACATTATGGGTCGGTGTAAGAATGTGGAAGATAAAATGGAAAACGTCTGCAAAATACAACAATATTCCATTAGATAATGGGTTAGGGAGACATCTTGTATTACATTGTAAATTATTTCGTGAAAGCAAATTGAAAAGTTTCCAAAAGTTTCCTTGGAAAGATAGATTTATTTTCTGTTTTTCAAAAATTAGAAGTTTTTATTTAAATTACTTAATTCAACGAGGCAGGAGTTCCCAAATGATAAGTGCGATAAAGATGATAATTATTAGAGTTTACAGCAAGCTATTAACGGTTAAAGTAAGGAAGAAATACGAGGTGTGTAAATAAAGTAATGAAACTACTAGCGTAGCATTCGCTCTGGCAACACTGTTGGATTCCACTTTGGAGAGAGGGGGTCCAACATCTGATGCATCTTCAATGGAAGTTTGAACCCAACTAAAGTCGCTTGATAGTTCGTACCAACTATTTTCGTGAACCGGATGACAAACAATGAGTGACAATTTCAAGCAACGATGCGCTATCAAGGTTTATTTCAGATGTGGGCGCAATGTAACGATAACTTTTACAAAACTTCAACAGTCTACGGTAATAGTATTTTGTTAAGGGTCCAGGTGTTCAAGTGGTTTAAATCATTCTCAGAAGGCTGAAAGTCGATTGAATAATCCAGTTCTCATTAGGGGTTTCACGTCGGAATGAGGGATAATAAGCTGTAATCTTTAACCAAACCTTTAAGTCGGCATTCTAAAATTGTCTAAAAAGTTCCATAAAATATCATGTCCGCGTCAACATCGGTTTTTCGCAAATATCTCCGTTCCTATGTTTTCTATGATATCTGTATCTATTATAAAATAATGCAAATTATTCATAATTATCGATTTTTTAGTGATGATTTACCTTTATATGACGTAATATTTACCGGGACTCACGGTTGACCTTGCATTATATGTATGGCTGAAAAATGTTTGGAACAAAATTTGTAAAGAATTGTATTCTCTCATAATAGATACATACCAGATATTTGCAGCCAGAAGCCAGATATTTGCGAAATTGTTTTGAACTTTGACCTTGAATATCTTAAGATGCAAACACGAGATTTTATGAGACTTTTGAGACAATTTTTAGAATGCCAAAATAAAGGTTTATACACTTTACAGCTTATTATCTCTCATCCCGAGGTTAAACCTCTTTTTTGGCTTAAGTGACCCTACTATGAAGAAAACGGCCTTCAACTGCAAAACACTAATGAAAATGTCCACAGGACCGAGGATTTTGTGCGTTTAGATGGTCGGTTGATAGTCAGAATAATCGCGGAAGTTGAATTTGACTCACACAACTGTTATATCAAACTGTATCAAAATCTATTAAATTTTGACCAACGAATAGAGGATGAAGATAAACTGCGCTGCGAAAACCTTGATATTTGACAAGGCACTGTCTAAGTCTGAAACAAAACTTGCTAGCGCACCGATACTCGAAATTATTGTCACTCACGCACTAAAAAAATCCAATCCACGAAAATAATTGTTACGGACCAGGAAGTGATTCTAGGGAGTCCAAACTCGTCCTGAAGACGTATCAGATGTTGATATGTCTACCCTCCAAAGGGAAAGCCAACAGTCTCATTATTTTATTTACATACCTCGTATATATGATAACAGCGACTCTTAGAAAATATAACCAGAAATAACTATAAGAAAAAGAATATAATATAACAAACATGAAGAGAATGCATGAGACAGGGGATGATGATAGATCAAACTTAGGAAACTTTTCAATGCATAATATTTAAAATAAAATTAATTAATATATATACGAAAACTTAAATTTAATAAGGTATTTTTTTCAAGATTTCGACCTAACCAGTTTCAGGCAGTGAAACTAGTTAAATGAATGAGCTTGCATGCATGCAACTTTAAGAATTTATTTGAAAAATGCCGAAGCTTAGTGCACGAGTTCGTAACTATGGGCCTTTGCGATTAGTTTAATAAGATTGCATAGTTTTTACTCGGTCTGTTAGTTTTACTTCATAATGAAAAATACGTGGGCTATTCAAAAAGTTTCTAACACCACAACTTAATATTTCTATTAACTGATAACAAAACCCAGTACCGAAAATAATACATTCCATTTATGGACACATCTGAAGTTTCATTTTGTTTCAACAGTTGAACGTGATTGAGCGTGTTTGGTGTCATTTTTAATGCCGTAATTTAAAAGAAAACATCCAGTCGATGACTTAAAAAGATATATCAAGTATTCAAATTCATACTGACATCACCAATGTGCTAGAAGACTGTAAACTAGCTAGGCTAGAAAACTGTAAAATATGGGTTGCTGAATTTATACGCGGTCTTACCAGCATCGAAGATGAAGCACGCAGTGGATGACCAAGAAAGATCACAAATAAGGTGGGTGCCACATTTGCTTGAATGAAATCTGATCCTCGCGTTGTTTTGTAACTGCGTGTAAGGCAAAGTTTCGGCATTAGACACCAGAATCGAAACAGCAGTGAAAACAAAGCGTAGAAGCTATTTAAAGTGCACAAAATAAAGCAGAAACAGTTCCATCGGCAAGAAAGGTTAAAACATTAGTATTTTAGGATGCAAAAAGGACGTTCATGCTGAATTTTCTTGAGAAACGTAAACTGACAATGGAAGTATACTGATTATGGAAGTATTAGGGATACCCACAAGTAATGTTGTTTTTTGATGTGTAGAAAATTTTATTTTATTTAAAAGTTAATACAGTTCGCCCATCTTTCTGAAACATTTTCTATTCCCTTTCTGTAAAATGACGGTGATTTTGAAGTAAAATATTCTTCTAGTGCTGTTTTGTTTGATAGCTGTCATAGTAGGATTTTTTCTCAATGAAGAAAATGTTCCATAAATATGAAAAGATGGTAATCTGACTGTACAGTGTCGAGACAGTATGGTGGGTGATGTAGTACTACTACTTCCTACCCTAACTCTCTAATTGGTGATTGAGTGATTCTGACACTATGAGATTTTACATTGTTATGTTTGTAGAATAACACATCTTTAATTACCACTCGATTAATCACTGATGAACGTTTTCAAGTTATATTTAGGCTATCAAGCTGGATACAATAATATTCAGTATTATTAGGTTTCATTAGGACTGAGAACCGCATAGTGATTAATTCCCCTTAAATCTCACGAAACTGACAGAAATACGTTTTTGGGTGAATATCTGGTTTAGGAGCAGGCAATGGTGGTTGTCGTGGTGTTAACAATTGTTTTACTTACTTTCTTACGATAACGCTACAACCCAAATCGGGCCTTGGTCTCCTGTATACTCCACCTCTATCATTCTCAGTTCAGTGCCCGCGTCCTCCAGTTTGAAAATCTTAGCATTAATTTGTCGTCTGCATCAATAGCATCATTCGTGATTTTCCAACTGATCTTTGTCCATTGACGTTAGTGTGCGTTTAAAAACTCTTCCATCATCCATCTGTTCCACATGCCCAGCCCGTTGTAGCTTCTTGAATTGTATGAGGGACGCACTTCTGGATTATCAAGTATGGCATACAATTCCCTATTGTAACGTATTCTCCAGATCGAGTCTTTTCGTAATTTTTTGTACGCCTGAGTTAATGTCCACGTTTCACTACCATACCACATAGCACGCGTCTTATAATCGTGTTATAAAGTTTAAGTTTTGTTTTCCTGTGCATGTTTTTGTTTTTACTTGTGGGAAGTACCGAATAATACGTCTTATTTGCCATCATTATTCTTCTTTTAATTTCGATGGGTTCGTTTTCATTCTTCGATAAGTGTACCTCTAGGTATACAAAGTCGGATTAGCGTCTTTTTTCTAGTTTGTGTGTTTTGTTTTCGTTAGTACGTAGTTTAACTTCTCTTGAGATCTCTCTTCCCTCTTCTTCTCCAAAGATCTGGCAAGTATATATATATATATATATATATATATATATATATATATATATATATATATATATATATATATATATATATATATATATATATATATATATATATATATATATATATATATATATATATTGCCGGTATATGCTTCGAGTTGTATGGATTTGAAGCATTTGGTGTCAACGGAAGGTTTCCGAACCACATATTCGAGTGACAAATTGAAAAACATTGGTACCTTGTTTAAGACTATTACCAGTTCAAAAGCTGCGAGTCAAATCATTTTCTATTCTAACTGGTGATAAAGAATCAGTCAATCATTCTTCTAAGCCGAACCAGTTTCAATGGGACTCCAAATTCCAACATTATTTTATACTGTACGCGCTTGTCGAGACTGTATGCATGTTTAAAATCAACAAATACCTGGTACACATCAATGTTATATTCCCAACACTTCTCCAGCACATGTTTAACTGTGAATACCTGGTCCATGGTCGATCGTTCAGCTCTAAATCCGCCTTGGTATTCACCATTTACTTTGTCAGCAAAGGGCTTCAAGGCGTCAAGATTTTATAAGACGTACACAGCAATGATATTCCTCGGTAGTTTTCGCAGCAGAGTTTGTCAACTTTTTTATAGATTGGACATATGATACTCCTGCGCCAATCTACAGGAAGTGTTTTCTGTATCTATATGTCCGTAATTAATCTGTGTAGGAGATGTGCTGTGCATGTATCGCGGGCTTTCAGAACCACAGCTGGAATTTGATCAGTGCCCGGGCCCGGAGGTGGTTCCTCAAGACTATTTTTACTTCTTTGAGTGTGGGAGGACTCAAAGAAGATTGTATATCAGTTATATCAGTTGTACCTGCTATTATGACTGCTGCTGATGTTCGTGCGGATGATGGGCTCGAATTGAGGTGTTCAAAGTATGACGCCCATCTTAATCTTATATTTTTCGCATTACTTATCTTGCCTTATGCATTCTTGCAAAGGGTCGTCTTCCGTTGGTATCCCTCTTTCATCCTTTTAACTAGGGAATTTACGGCTCTTTTGTTGTGTAATTTAAAATGTTCGTCCATATTTTTAATTTCGTCATTATTGTACTTCCGTTTTTTGTAACAATTGTTTTTCCTCATGTGGATTGCTGTATAGAATTTACTTTACATCTCCAGTAACAATTTGTTGAAGAAGGGGATCTCTACTTAACCTGAACAAAAGCGCACTGTGTTGATATTACACCCACATTCCTTCTCTGAGCACTTTGTTCAGTTGGTTTAAAAACACAGTTGTATTAACCGTGAAGTTTTAAGCTATATGGTTAATTTTTAGATAGTTTCTTTGGGCTTAGCTTCAATTTCAACCAACAAGGGGCCCTTATCAAACTCAACAGGTCTCCCAGATTTTATACCACAAAAAAGATTAAAATCACCGTTCTTAATTTTTTAAGCGAACACTGACATGTTCTGCTATCCAAGGAACAAGGATAAACAGCATTAATGACAATGGCGGCATTAGTCACATTGTTATGCCTTCCAAACTCATAAAGCATCAAATGACTAATATGAAACTTATCCACACTTTGTTCCTTCATTATTATTGGGTTCACTTAACACTAAATATCAATATTTTTAACTAGAATAAAAGTTATTATTATATTAAGTTAATAATCGTCACTAGATGACAGAGCTTTTAAAATTAAAAAAAAAACTACATTGCTTGCGTACCCCTAATATGGAAGTCTTTTGGATAAGATGGATGAAAAAAATCGTGAAGAAAAACATGGTTTGCAAATGAAAAAGATTATTTTTTCTTCAAACAGTGTGTTTATCAAAAAAAAAATGTAATAGCCATGCTCAAGTTAATTTAATTAAACCACAAATTGTTGAAAGGTACCGTATTCACCGAATTTTCTTCTCATGTCTATCTGTTCTGAATATTATACTCAAAAATAAAGTTAGTTGTGAAAATTTAGTATTTTATTATTAAGCTGGACACTTTTTGGTTAGTTCTCGTATACATTATAACTTATCTCTTATGGTCATATAAAAAATAACTTTGGTCATTTACTACTGATTTACATTTACATTGTTTAGCATTAATAAAGCCTCTAGCCATATTTTTATCCCCAAAAACATTGTATAGGACAGTTATTATTAGTATCGTCTAAAATCTGCATGAAGAAGGAAAAATGGGTAATGTTTATTTAATTAACATATAGGTTGTAACATATATTCATCCTGCTTTCCCACAAAGTATGGGAATGTTACCTTTTTGAACTTTTATCGCCTTCAAGCAAGGAGATATAGATTTAATTTTAAAACTTGAAATTAATTTATCATCTTAATTAGAACATTATATTGAGATTAGTAAACTCTATGCTTACAGCTTGTCGTGGGTGGGGAGAATGCTCCCAAGAAGGTAGTCTACATCATGGAAGAGGGATGACCTACTTACCTTTAGGGATCAGCACAATACCTCAAGGTCGGTGGATTTTTTATTTCTTGCCGGAAACAGATCACAAAATAACAATACATCCATATATTGCCTTATTTATTCCCCTGGACTCACTTCCTATGTCCCAAGATTAATACTGCCTCTTACAAATCGGCACTATGTCCATAGATTGGAATTGTATATATTCTACGAAAAAGATTAAAATGCACAACAGAATATAGTCGTTTTTTCAGAAGAATATCATATTTGTTTATTGATCCACTGTGATAGTAAGATTCCAGAAGAAGAGAAATGATTATTTTAGGCTTTGATGTAGAACGCGTGAGTTTTGAACAAAATTATGAGCCAAACAGACATAGTCGTAAATGGAACAGAGATAAATATAGAAAACCTGATAGTATAGGGTATGCAGATGATCTAGACATATTAATACGCTCGAAAAGATTATAAGAGACACGTATCATAAAATAAAGGAGAAAGCCAAAAAATCACTCTAGAAGTAAACATAGACAAAACAAAGATGAAAGAAAGTGGATTAGTTTTCCAATCCAAGAAGGAGACAGAACTGGATACATGGCATTACAACGTTGATGTTGTGAAGAAATTTGCCTATTTCAAAAGCAAATTGGGTTAAAACGACAATATTACAGAAGATATCAAAAATCGCGTTAAGAAGGGTAACAAAACTGCTTACTCCTTGCAATCCATCTTAAGATCTAAACTTATACAAAATAACATGAAAATTAGTATCAATAAAACACTCTTTTAGTTAGCAGTCCCTTATGGCAGCGAGACGTGGACCCTCATAAAGAAAACAAGAGATATGCTTGCATCATTTGATAGAAGAGTACTCAGAATAATTTTTGGTGCTGCAAATGCTATAAATGCGTGGAACTTAAGTAATTATGGAAAGATCTGAATATTATAGCATATTATAGACTATGGGAGGGTTCAGCCACTCAGACATTCATGGAGGGAATTTTGAATCACCAAAGACAATCATGGAGGGGCGAATAGGGGGAAGCAGAGAGAATGGTAGATCAAAGACACGGTGTCAGGACAAAATAAGATAAAAATGCTGAAAAATTACTGCATATCAAAAACTGGATAAGGTTAACTGGAGATCGAGCCGGTTGGAAGCAGCACAGGGAGAGGAAGAAGAAGTAGAGGGTGTGAGAGCATATGCTAGAATATTTACGGCTTAGGAAGAAATTAATATGAGAAGAACTCCTTTGTTGCATTATAATACATTTGGAAATTGTAAAGTGTTTCCAATAGGGACGATAATATTTTGACAGCTAATGGTGGCTATATTTGATATCCAATTCTTAACATTTACTGTGAATTGTTTACAGTAAGGTTTGTTGCCACAAAAAAAAAACGTTTGGAAATTTTATTAAAATTCGAGACGTTTTGTTGCTACTCGAAGAGCATTTCGTTCAAAACACGGTCGTCATACTGCTCATTCTTATCAAGCTATCCGCCATATAATTGATAAATTTGAACGTGAGTTTAGTCTTCATGACCAAAAGCCACCGTCACGACTTCGTAGTGGCCGTAGTGAAGAAAATTTCGCAGCTGCTCGTGAAAGTGTTGCCTAGAACGATAATGTGTCTGTTACGCACCGTTCTCAAGAGTTGGGCTTATCCAGAATGACCACCTGGCATATTTTGCGTTTGGATCTCGGTTTACACCCCTACAAGATTGTGTTGGCACACGAACTTAAGCCAACTGACCATCGATTTCATCGAAAGTTCGTGATTTGATGATCGACTACGTCAAGTGATCAAGTAATTTGGCCGTAGAACGCCGTAGAATGAACCGTTACTGTGAATGGTGAACGCTTATCGTGCCATATTATCCGATTTTGTCTTTCCGATGATGATCCGAAATTGATGAAATTGATGAGGACGGACTGTATTTTCAACAAGACGACCCAATTTGCCACGCAGTATGCATTACGATGGACTTATTGAGCAATCAATTCGGAGAATCGGTTATTTCACGGAATAGCCCTTGCAACTGGCCACCAAGATCTTGTGATTTTACATGTTTAGACTATTTTCTTTAGGCCTATGTTAAATCACAGCACCAAATCGGTAACATTCTAGATGTTAGCGCCTTTTTGGTGAAAACTTGAAGTGGTCAAGAAATTCTGCATTTACTAATTGATAGAACTTACTGTATCATCACTCTTCTTACAATTCGTATCTTAAACACAATGAAAACTAATCTTTCCTCAAACAACTCAGTGGCGATCAAAAATTAATTCTGCAAGGTAAGGCGAGATCACGGTCAAATCAGATTAAATCAACACAGACAATCGGAGATATATATATTTTTGATCGCTTTTAGAATGTTACCGATCTGATATAGCCCCAAAATGATGATTGTTAACAACGTTATCTTTAACTAAACTATGTGAGTGACTATGACAAAATTCATCGCCCTGTAAAAATGCATATCTTTAAACTAAATGTTCTACATATGCTTACGGGATTGTATTATATCTTATAATAACTCCTAACGATTGAAGAAACTAAAGGAACCAATCGACAGGAAGAGTCCACCTTTGACCAGCAGAAAAATACCAACAATAATTCTAGGCAGAACGTTTCTTTTGAGATTAGGCAAACCTTCATAAAATTTAGTATGTTTAGTGTTTATCTGATTATCACTTGTTTAAAGTCTTACAAAGCTCCCTTTGTACTGCAAATTCAATACATTTGAATGTTCTTCTCAGAAGCCCACTTGGATCAGTGATGAAGAAAGGTGACAAAAGGCCAATCAAAACAACACTCATAATTGTTTAAATGTATTTACTGATTAATAAGTACATCATATTAGAAGCACTCAGAAACTGGATGAATATATGTTACAAACAATGATAACAGTAGTAATTCATCAATCCAAAGTCATGAAAATTATTTTCATTTAGACTTGGAGATAGATATTTAGATATTAATAAAGAAGGTTCTCTTTTACATTTAGAAGCATTGGTAGACTTGGTATTTACTGGTAGTTTTTATCTTTATCAATTTTTATTATAAATAATGGAAATTGGTAATAAGATTTTTATTTTTTTTGAGATTTTTGCTAGTAGAGAAATACATCAGGACGTATGTACTACAACAGCAAACCAGCGCGTATAAAGTGAAATAATTTTAATATTTTGTATAGCTTTGTATTGGGTTAGAATTTTTGATCTTAATTTCTAAGTTAGTTGTTTATAATTAGACAAAAGGATCTTAGAACTTATTGTATAGATCTTGTATATTCAGGTTCGACGTCTGTATATAGTACGATATTAAAGATTAGCTTTTTCTAATTGCTTTTTTTAAAACATAATCAGAAAAATTACGATGGTGTACCAATATACGACACTGAACTTGGATAACCTTAATGTATATCTGTATATTTGGTTGACCAAAAAGTATTCTAATTACTATTAATTTTATGAAACAAAATTTAATCTATGTAATTAGTTTAAATTTTCCAATTACTAAAAATTACTTTTACTAAATACTTATTTGATATCTTCATTAAAGGAAAAGATAATTTTTTTATACAACACAAAGCCTGAATCATTTTCAACAGGATCTATCCAAAGTGTAACTCTTAACATAATCACCAACTGAATGATCCATTACTGCAAGGATTAAAAAAAAACTGACGCCCTCATTAGTTGGTCAAGGAGTTTCTAGGATTTATTCAACTTTTCAAGCATCACCTAACTGAATATTCTGACTTTACCAACTTGTTAAGGATGTAGTCTAAATGATGTAAATTCTTCTGGAAATGTCTACAAAGTTCTAACAGGTCTTACACCATGTACATGATCAACATAATTGACCTGGCAAAGCAAAAAATTGGAAAACTAAAAAAAAAGTCTTGACATAAAATATTCGCAAAATATCCAGCATTCATTCAAGTCATTCTAGGTTGATAACATTGCTGCAGATGACCGAAACATGTCAATTTAATGATGTTCACAGTAATTGGATGCTATTAATAATTAAACTTCTTCCTTGCACTTTGCGAACCGTTGAGCCCCGCTATTCTTTGGACCTTGTCTCCACTTATGAATGATCACGTTTATTTCATCAGAGTACCACCTCACTGTGGTTGGGTTATTTTTTCTGTTATATCTTGCACCTTTATATATATCTTGAGCACCTTCTTATATGATCATTTAATTTTCGGTATCATAATGTTATTCCTAGCATACCTCTTTCAATGGAACGTTGTTTTGCTAATTTATGTGTTTTTTTGTAAATACCCAAGTCTTTGTAGCATTGGTCAATACTGAAAGCATTCAAGTATCTAAAATACCTATTTTTAAGTATTGTGGGATATTCTCATTTCTCAAGACTCCACTAAGCTTTCCGAACGTAGTCCACCTTCATTTAATTCTTCTCTTTTAATTCTTCTTTAGAGTAATTTAATTAATCTACCTCTGTTGTCTGGTTGTTTTTGTCAGGTTTAATCACTTGCAAAAACATACAATATCATTCAATATCGTTCACCTATCTTAATTTATTTATTTACCCTTTTATTTTAGTTTTTTCTAGGATTAACACATCGGTCAATAAATCCTCGGTCTGACAAAACCTCCTTACAAAACTCCTTACGAGTGGTCAATTGTGCCAACCTTCAAATATTATGTGCCAAAATCTCATAATCTATCTACTAGTTTGTGAGTTGTTATGCTTTAAGAGACGTACTTTTGTTACTTTCAAAACAATGGGAAAAAAAGAATTTCCTGTGTTGATTAAGCATCAGTTTATGATGAAGAAAAATACCGTTGAAGCAAAACAAGGGCTTGTCACGGACTCTGCCCTAGGACCAACCATAATTCATTGGTATGCTAAATTCAAATATGACCATACAAGCCACAATGATGCTGAACACTCTGGACATTTATATGAGGTTGTACCAAACAACATCTGAAATATCTGAAAAATTCACAAAATTATTTCCCAAAACCGTAAAGTGAAGCTGCAAGAGATAACTGATATCATGATGATATTGAAAGAAAGTGTTTACATCGTTTTGCACGAACATTTGGAAATGCGGATTTGGGTTTGCTCACCGCACACCAAAAACAACAACGTATTGGTGTTTCTGAGCAATGTTTGGAGCTCTTTAAGCGAAATAAAAAGAAAGTTTTCATGCGATTTGTGACAATGGTTGAAACATGGACCCATCACTGCGGAGTCAAATCGTATAATTTACCGGACAGCAGCCGGTTAAAGCCGTCCAAAGTGACCAAAAACACTTCCATCGGCAGGCAAGGTTATGGCCTCAGTGTTTTGAGATGCGCATGAGATATTGTTCATGGATTATCTCGAAAAAGGTAAAATCGAAACCATAGCGTTATTAGCGTTATTACATAGCGTTATTGGTACGTTTAAAGGACGAGATCGCAAAAAAGGCCCCAAATGAACAAAAAAAGTGCTGCTTCACCCAAGACAATACGCTATGTCACAAATCGTTGACAGCGATGGCTAAATTGCATAAATTGTACATCGTATTCTCCAGATCTAACTCCCAGTGATTATTTCCTGTTCTCAGACCTCAAAAAACCGTTCGATGGGAAGAAATTTCGCTCCATTGAAGAGATAATTGCCGAAACTGAGGGAGGTTTTGAAGGCAAAGAGAAATCGTTCTATAAAAAAAAAGCGCAGAAACGTTAAAAAAAGCTTTGGAATGATTGTATTGCTCTTCAAAGAGAATATATTGGTGTATAAAGTCGAAATTTGCAAAAAATGTGTTTATTTGACAGACCGAAGGCCTATTGACCGATGTGTTTTTTTTTAAATAAACTTTTTACGATTAGACATTAACGAATATTCTATTCGCCCACTCATTTTGAAAATGGAATACAGAAATAAAATACTTATTGTATTTGTTCTTAAGTGCAATTTTAAATTGGAAAATTTAAACTTAACAAGTAAACAAGTTCTTTAATATAAGCCTGAAGTTTCAGTCATTATATAACATAATGAACGAATACAACGATTTTTTTCCATATAGAACAAAATTACTTCTTGGTTAATCATATTAAAGGAATGCTATCAAACTTTCTGGAATCTACAGTTTTGGCAGAAATATAGCTTAGCCTCGTTTTCTAAGCATATACGAAGGTCATTCTGAAATGTTTGTGATTTAACATAAATATTTAAGCTAGACGTACAAAATACATGAATAAAGTACCCCATTTTAACATTTCACATACCTTTTTGAAACCTCATTTTTTTTCCTGGGCTTTGAAATGAGAAGAGTTTCAGAAGTATTTAATGCTTTAGGCTAATATTGAAGTCGTCTAATTACAATGACGTTACAAATATATGTCAATATCATTAGTCCCTAGTTAGTTCTTTCAGCATTTTTTGCTGTTGTCATGTCAATTCCTATAACTTGATATTGATGTTTAGATCATCGTCTGAAGTATCTCTAAAGGGATTACATACGGGGGTTACTATTGATGTATCTGGAATTGGCAACAATGGCGTTGCTTGGCGCCTTCTGATATATACATAAAGTTTAACATTGTTGACTGTATACGTACTCAGAACGTTCGGTCATATGGACGCTATTTGTGTTTTTAGTGACTTGAAAATTTCCTCTCAGTCAAAAATGGAATGAATTTGAGAGAATTTTCATGCGATGATTTATTGCGACTTTTGACGTGGATTATCTCAACAACAGTTCATCGATCAACTCTCTTCGGTTTTTGACGATGAAGCACCATCTAAAACCACTGTATATCACTGGTTTAGTGAATTAAATCGTGGCCGTCGTTCGCTCACTGACGAATTTAAAAAAAGTCGTCCAAAATCGGTTGTTATGACAGAAAACATCGATACTATGCATGAACTGATAAAACAAGATCATCATCTGACATACCGTGAGATTGAGGCATCCCTGGGCATTAGTATGATAAGCATACACAAGATTTTACATGAACATTTAGCCGTGAAAAAGATTTGTGCACGTTGGATTCGGCATAATTTGACAAACGCTGAAAAAAGGCTCGTATCGATTGGTGCAAAGAAATGCTCAAAAAAAACAATGGTGGTGCATCGAAAACCGTGAATAACATATACACAGGTAACGAATTATGGATCTATGCGAATGAACCTGAAATTAAACAGCAGTCGACTGTATGGTTCTTTTAAAATGAGTCAAACCCAACAAAAGTTGTTCGCGCAAGAAGCACTTCGAAGCTGTTTTACAGTACCACTAGAGAATCGTAGAACGATCAATTCTGAATGGTACACAACCATTTATTTGCCAGATGTATTTAAAGAAATAAGAAAAATCAACCAGCCATTCAAGGGTGCGAACAACTCAATATTTGACCAATTAAAACATCGTTTTCATGGGTCATATCGCCGTACAGTCCTGACTTAGTACCCAATGATTTCTTTTTGTTCCCGTCCGTGAAGAATAAACTACGAAGTCAACGATTTTCGATGCCAGAAGAAGAGGTTGATGCGTTCAAAATGCATGTTTTGCAGGTACCTCAATCGAAATGGAAAAAGTGCTATGAAAATTAGTTCAAACGTATGCAAAATGTATCGATCATTCCGGACAATAAAACAATTTTCAATGATGAATATTTGTTTTTATTTATTATTCCGGATACATAAATAGCAACTCTCATACGTCAGCCAAATATTGTGAACACAGATTTACCTTGTTACTATTACTTCTGGTCTAAGTTGTGTTGTTTGGCGTTTGTGTTGTTTGAATGCATATAGGAAAAGATGCTGTCACATGTTTTTTGGATCATCATTTAATCGGTTTTCATCGGTTTAATCGTTATTGGGATGTTGATAGTCTGTCTTTGTGCGTCCAAGTGAGAAGTAGCTTTCTTAGCAGTCTCTTGAAGGTTGTAATAAAATTGTCGGTTGTTTTCACTTAAATTTTGGTTTTTTTTTATTTAAATTTACGTACACATTCTTACTAAATTTGTTTTTGTTCATATCTCAACCCGTTTCTGAATTACAAAATTTGAATGATTTTGTAATTATTACTGAAGTACTGAAAATACCTGTACTGTAATGCCTGTACGAAGCTGGTGTTCCGGAATTACATTGAGAACAGCATTAATACATTAAATTTAAGTTCACATTTTCATTAATTTCGTTTCTGTAGGTATCTCAACATGTTTTTGAATTACAAAATTCGAATGGTTTTGTAATATTTATCACTATTGAAAATGCCTGTAATTGGTATGTGGCCTGTAGATAAGTTTTTGCTAGCCAGTATAAGATAAAGAAATCTTGGAGGTCTGGCAGATTATTAGGATCTAGCCAGTAAGTTGGAGTGCCTGTTAAAAACAATTTAGTTATGTCTTTTCAGATGAGAGATATGATTATTCTTATGTAGTAGTGATTCTAGAGCATCTTATTTTGTGTTTGCTACTGTAAGTGTTATGTAGCAATTGTATTGTTCTCCTGCCTTTCCAAATTTGGAAACGTTTGAAGGAAATGTTGAGTCTTCTTTCTTTGGGTTGTGATGGTGTAGTACTCTATAGAAATTGTCAGATTATATAGCACTATTTTAACTTCCACTGAAGTAGTTTACTGCTACTGTATTAAGATTTATTGTTGATTCAATTAAAATTACTATTTGAGCGTTATCATCTCGATATCATAAATAGTTATAAGGGACTTGAATAACTTCTCGCTGTTTTTTCCTGAAAATGAAAGCTTTATTATAAAAAATTAGTAAAGAACATATCATTGAAGGTATTGTCCATCACTGGCCACTACTTTCTCCCATCTTTTTGGCAGCGGCCATTTTTTCCTTCAACGCTCGATTCAAACGCATCAATTGTAGTCGATACCGATCTCCGGCGATGGTTTCGTTGGGTTTGAGGAGCTCATAATACACTACACCCTGCTAATCCCACCAAATACAGAGCATGAGTTTGTAACCATGAGTAATCGGCTTTGCCGCCGATGTTGATGCATAGCTGGGCTTACCCCACGATTTTTCACACATGGGGTTATCGTATTGTATCCACTTTTCATCACCAGTCACGACACGATGCAAAAAACATTTCCTTTTCTGTCATTGGAGCAGCTGTTCACAGGTGAAAAAAAAGCCGTTCGACATTCACTTCTACACTACTACATTCACTACTACGAATCACTACTACATTCTTATGTAGTAGTGATTCTAGAGCATCTTATTTTGTGTTTGCTACTGTAAGTGTTGTGTAGCAATTGTATTGTTCTCCCGCCTTTCCAGATTTGGAAACGTTTGAAGGAAATGTTGAGTCTCGTTTCTTTGGGTTGTGATGGTATAGTAATCTATAGAAATTGTCAGATCATATGGCTATCAATTCTTCGTCTTCAAACTTTTTCGGTGCGCCAAACGTCTAAACCAATCTCTGCATATTGTTTCCGACAGAGCCTAGTCTCCGTAAGTCTCCACAAGAATTCCATTTGCTTCACTTGCAGATTTTATATGAAAAAAGTAATGCAATAAAATTCCCCGCAAAAACTCTTTTTTGCCACGAAATTCGACGTGTTTAACGCTATGAAAAATATGTGTTTTTTTCAAGCCTAAAGGTGGCTGTCGGGAAAGAGCAAGAAGTTATTCAATTCCCTTATATTTATGATCGGTTTTGTAAAATCGGTCTCTCTTATTAAGTTGTGGATGGAAATATACCCATTTTATTCTAATATTGGATTATTCCATTAGCAATCCATACAGATATTCTAAGAAGTTTGACCACTACAGCATTTTCGACATTAACTAGAGTAACATAATTAGAATCATGCTGTTTTGCGGGATGAGTGTATATTTAATATAATTGCACAAAGTTATATGTTTTTTTGCTGACTATATAGCTAAAACCACATCATTATTTTCTTCTTTAGATTGCTCCATTATAAATGATTACATTGAAATATCATTCAAACTTCATAACTCTATAACTGAATCATACATCACCACTAATAAAATATTGCCTTCAAAATGCAACTACTGTTAATGTAGTTTAAATATGCTATGCCAACGTTTGCACAATAAACATACAAAAATGTCAGAGCGACCTTCGTATATCATTATTTTCATTGTTAATACGCATAATAATTTCTCAATCTTTAACCCGACTCATTGTAATGCTTTTTTGTTTCTGTTTCCAGGTCCGGAAGGCTGTAACCTGTTTATCTACCACCTGCCCCAGGAGTTCACCGACACCGACCTGGCGTCCACATTCCTGCCATTCGGGCCCGTCATCTCCGCCAAAGTGTTCATTGACAAACAAACGAACCTGTCCAAGTGTTTCGGTTTCGTGTCGTTCGACAACGCCTCGTCCGCCCAGCAGGCGATCGCGGCCATGAACGGCTTCCAAATCGGAACCAAGAGGCTCAAAGTGCAGCTGAAGAGGGCCAAAGAGGCCGCCAAACCATATTAAACCAAAGAATAGTAGGTTTTTACGCCGTGAGTAGGTTCATGGCATCGGATTAAGAGAATGAAGAAAGTATTATTTGGGGAAATCAAAGTGCTTCAACAGTACCACCTATTACATTACATATCTTTGTTTCTATATCAAAAATTTCAGCAGTTTTTTGGCGACTTAGCGTTATAAGATCAGAAATAGTTTCAAATGTATTGTCATTACAGAAGATTACTAAAAAACTCTTTTATCGCTCATTGTCTGGGACAGCTTTTGAACTAACCACACAACGGTTGATAAGAACTTTTAGAAATAACAGAGTATTTAAAGTCATTGGAAGAAAATACCAGAACAGGTACAGTGTTTATGATAAGAAGAAATGCTAACTACCTTATTCCGTACACAAAAAGATTTGCCTTGAATGTAAATGTGAAAATAGTAACAATAATAAATTAAAAATACATTACACACACCAACAATCTCTCAGAAATAGAGAGAATAGTCAAGACATACATCAAAGGACACTGCGAAATTTATAAATGTTTCTGAATCGTGTCTACAAAAATTTAAAATCCTAAAACATTGTCATTACATTCTTAATGGCATTTTACTAAAGCAATAACACCCCTTAGGTCTAAAGGGACTATATTTGAGAAACTACAACTGATAAATAGATGTTATAGCTATGTTTCTTTAATATTTAGACCAAAGAAAGTCATTAAGGGTAAGGGAAAGTTTTAACTTTAAAATACTATAGCTTTTTGATTAACTTGTTAAAAATATTTAACTGAAGTAAAAACATCCCTTAAGTCTACAGGGAACTTTTAATTCACTATATCTGAACTTTGAACTAGATGTTACAGTTTGGAAGAGAAGGATAATTGAAAAACAAAAATAAATATTTACAGAATTACAAAATTATCTTGGAATTTAAAATATTATATTAAAAATTTTCTTTGATATTTTGACAACAAAGCCCTTAGGGCCAAGGGAATGCTTTAAATTTATTGTCATTACAGAAGATTACTAAAAAAAACTCTTTTAATCGCTCACTATATTTGAAATAGTGCAAGATTAGAGATATTTCGACAAAAAAGTCCTTAGAGCCAAGGAAACACTTTAAATTTTAAAGTGTAAGTTTGAATTCAGAAGGAAGGCCTGGTAAGAAAAGACGTATAAGGGATACGATATATCGTTATGATATTCTCATTACATGATTGAAACTATTCGATTAAGTACAAATCTTATGTCAAAAAACACTTGTACTTGCCTTATTTCCTCCTTATATTTGAAAACAGAAGTCCTGCAGGATTACAAGAAATTTCAGTTGTAAAATTAAAACTTTTTGTGGAATTTTTGTTTTGTTTCTATTTAAGAATTATCTTTAAACAAGATATATGTTTTTATTACGAAACATATAAAAATACATTGGCTACCGTTGACTATCTAAGAAGAAAAAGCACTATTCCCCAATATATACCTTGTATCTATCTTCAAATCCGATCCCACTATTCGCTAAGTAAAAAATTGAAAATAAAAATGAAATATACAAAAGCCAGTACTCTCCCCCAAAAAATTAATTTTGTACTACGTCTCCCCTTGTACAAACAAAATAAACAAAGCACCGCGTCCATGCAGTGTTCCCAACTCAGGATTTAGCTGCTATTTTAAAAAAACTGTGAGATATTTTTACTAGCGAACCTTGGTTCGAACTGCGATCACCCTGTACATTAATAAAACAAATTAATTACTGTATATGGTTATACGTTTTAAATATTTGGCGGAACCAATACTGTACTGTTTGTCGGTTCGATGGGCGCAAACCACTTTTTATTAACATACCTCAATTATCATATATACAGGGTGTTTACAAAATATAACCTCATCAAATAATCAGAAATCATTCAAAGATTTATATCTAATTTGTAAAGAATGTTTCAAAAATAAGAAACAAGAAATATCTTTAAATAATTCACAGCATGTTTCTGGAACACTCAAAATTAAATGTTTAAAGCTTAAAACTCATACATAGCTTTTGGCTAAGGCGTTTTAGTAATTAAAACCCTCCGAAATTATTAAGGAATATTCTTCCTTATTTGAAATTATTTTCAGTCCGTTTTATAAATACTATAAATAATACTATGTTATATATAGTCAGTTTCAATCAGACCTAATAATAATTTTAAAACAACTGAATAACTGCTTCTTGCAGACCAATTCATTGCTTGGAGCAAAGTTTGATGTTTCTTTTTAATACTAGTTGAAAATGTTTTGAGATACTTAACTCGTTTGTTTAATACTGCTCAGTAGAATTATAGCATTATTAAAAACAAAAATTATGGATGTCAAAATTTTATTGTTTTCATTAATGTGATATTCAAAAATTGAGATCATTAAAGCTATTCGAGTTTTTTATGTTCCAAAGAAATGAAGAAATTTCTAGAAGGTCTCATTAGATTGTTTTATGATACTTGACTCCTGATTAGTTCGGATAATTTTAATGCTCTTCAAAGAATGGCAATGAAAGCATAAGTCACAAGTTTTAAGATTATACTGTAAGATTATATTTTTAAAACACCATGTAGATTTTATTATTACGAACACTATTCAAGAGAAAAACCTAAACATTCCATATCATAATAGTGAGCCAAAATTGAGCATAAGAATACGAATATGTGAGGTTATGTTAATCAAAGTAAGGTTAAATGTATCTCGGTACCATATTGGTTCTATATTTGGCTGTATCATCGACAAAAATATAGAAATCGTGTCGGGCCGAGAAAGAACCAACGAGATATCTTAAACAATTTTAGCACTAGGAACTTTGCAATGGACTTTTTTAGCTAATATAATGAATCATATGCTGAATCAAATGACTGAACATGGCATCTCGTACGTTTACCACCGCTGGATTTCTATATTTTTGTTTATTCAAAGTATATGACGAGGATGTATCGTAAATAAATGTTTTTGTTGGGTTTATGTTGATTTTTTTTGGTTTCTTTGATTAAGTTTTTCTTAGTTTTTTTTGTAAAACTGTTCGTTTTCGTGACGTAAACAACGTCAACATCCTCTGTTGTTTTTCTCTTAATACCTAGACCACAGTTTTTCTTTTTTTTGTAATTGTTGAGTGACTTATTATGTTTCTATTATGAGTCTTTACATTATTATATAGTGAGCATGTACTTTAACTGAATTGTACCTTTTATTTTCTATTGTTATTAAACCAAAGTTATTAGACCAAACCACTGGCTGTTTTGTGTTAATATTTGTTAATATTTTGCAGGGTTATATTTGTTTAATTTTATTTCGCAAGGGCACTGTTACACAAACAGAACTGAAAATATAACGAGACACTACGTATGAAAATTAACATTGATTTGGCCAAGAAGTATTTGGGTTTTAGAGTAACTAAATCACTAGTAAACGGCAAATCTGTATTGCAGATAAGATCCAATAATACTAAAAATATAAATGTATTGATTATAATTCATTCTTTCACTATAATGCAACTATGGGATAGGTTTTTTTCAGTGAATATAACTATGATTTTTATCCAATTCTCAAAATACCTTTTGTAGTTTATTTCAGGTAACATTTACGAACCTGGCGTGTTGTACAAAGAAACACGGTACTATTTTTGGGATAATGCGGAATTTCTATAATAAAAGGTTGCCCAATAAGAGTGTAAGAACCTTAAAAATGAGGCGCAATGATAAGTACAAGCGATAATCCGAAAATTTTTATTTTTTCTTGAAGAACAATTAATGGTATTATGTTTTGAAAATAATGTCGTTCAAATATCTTCAGTTTTCTGAACTTTTATTGCACATTTGGTTACTTTTATTGCACATATCGCGTGATATATTTTCAATGGTGGCTCGAATGTTTCGTTTAAAGTCAAGAATTGTTCTAGGGTTTATTTCTGTAAACCTCCTATTTAACATAACCCCTCAAAAAATAAAATAAAGGGCGTGAGATCACATGATCTCGTTGGCTACTGCGAAATAACACATCCTGGAAAGTTTCCTTGCAATAAATCGATTGTCTGGCGAGATGTGACAAGTCACACAGTCTTGTTGAAAGAAAATATCTGCACTTATTAGTTCAGGACAGTGCAGTTCACAAAAATCTTATTGGACAACCCCCTATTGGAATTTTAAATGAGATTTTGATTTATTTTACCCATCTAGTGATGTGAATGGTCAAAAATCAGAAGATTTTAGGTCTACTGAAAAATTCTGTCTGTTTTTAGAATAAAACAAAGTAATACATTTTTCATACCTTGAAT
Source organism: Cosmopolites sordidus (assembly GCA_031761425.1). Taxonomy (NCBI): domain Eukaryota; kingdom Metazoa; phylum Arthropoda; class Insecta; order Coleoptera; family Curculionidae; genus Cosmopolites; species Cosmopolites sordidus. Next base: position 655,157 of record JARFXV010000817.1, on the reverse strand, counting down.
AAACGTTATTGTTGTACAGTGTGATGGCAATTTGTATATCCCATTTTTTAAAAATGCCTTATCCCTAGAGACGAAAAATTGAACCAGTGCTTGTCTGATATCTTCTTCGTTTTCGAATTGTTTGCCCTGCCAAAATTTTTGTAACGACAGAAACAAGTGATAATTGCATAGTGCTAGATCCGGGGAGTATGGTGGATGCCCAGAACTTCCCAGCCTAGCTCTGCGAATTTCTGACGAGTCCCCAAAGCAGTATGTGGCCTGGCATTATCACGAAGCAGTATGATGTCCTTCCTATTGAACATTGCCGACCTCTTTTCTTCAAGTGCTGTTTTCAAATTATCCAATTGCTGACAGTACCTCTCCGAATTTAGCTTTTCGTTCAGTTTCAACAGTCTAAAATGTATTGGTCCTCGAATGTCCCACCATATACACAACATTTTTTTACTCAGGCTCAACTTCGATTTAGACGGAGGCGGAAGGTTTTCCGTATTCACAATATGCCATTTTCCTTACGATGTTTTCATTTCAACCCACTTTTCATTCCCAGTTATCATCCGGCCCAAGAAGGATTCTATTTTGCTCCGTGCAAGCCGAGATGTGCATATGATGACTCGATCATACAAATTCTTCTCACTTAACTTATGTGGCACCCATCTCCAATACTTCCACACCAATTTTCTTTTCCAAATATGGTCCGAAATGGTTTGTTGAGCTGAATCAAGCCTTTCCGCAATCTCCGATCTTGTCAAGAAAGGATTTTGCTCTAACATGATTTTAACAGTATCGTCTTAGATCAAAGATGTCCGCCCAGAGCGTGGCTTATCAGAAAGGTTGAAAAAACTTATTTCAAATTTTTCGAAACATCTTCTGCACGATCTATCAGAAACTGTACCCTCACCAAACACTTTCAATGAACTCCTACACGCTTCTGTAGCATTTCTTCCTTGTTAGAATTCTTACAAAATAGAGTGGCATAAATTAGGCTACTTTATCAGTAGCCATGGGTACACCATCGCGTCTCACTTAATACTAACATAATCATCTTCGTTTTAGCTCATTTGCTAGATTAGTATGTATACATTCAGTGATAAATAGAGAGAGCCAAATATGCATTCAAATGAATATGCGCATACTTGTTGAAACTTGTTGTAACCGGAACGGATAGAACGTTTCAGTACATCTAATAATAACTGAAATGAGCTATCTAAATTGCCCAGTCTCTTTTATGAATAATCATTAAAAAGACTAAAGACTGGATTATTTGATCGTTACTTGTGTATTATATGAGTTTAAACTTGTCTAATACTATTTTCTATAAGCACTTTTGAACTATTTGAGCCTGTATTAGGTATACTATAAAATAACGTCAGTTATGCTCGTACAGAGATTCAATTGACATTAATTACATACCACATACTTCTGTTTTAAATAACAATATTATCTTTACGACATTTCTGGAATTGAATATTCGAAATTGTATGATATATGATTGCTTCAAAAATTAATTTTTGGCGCTAAATAGCAATGCATATTTAACCGAAGAATTATCTACTTTGCACGTTTAGTGTTGATGTTGCCTGAAACAAATTCAGCGAGTACTTGGGAAGAAAGTTGTGTTATTTGGTTATGTTATTGTAAGTGGTCTAGAAAGTTTCGCGAAAATAATTTTTATCTTAGCGATGCACCACGTCTGATCGACCGGCCGAGTGATTGGCATAGAACAATTTGTGAGATCGAAGATTTTCTGAGCAAGGCCGATGAATGGTGGCCACTTGAGTAAACAGATAAACCGAATATCTAATAGACCAATTTTCGGCTTGCAATTCTCTATTAAAGCGCAATGAATCGGTCGATCCATTTTTGAATAACTGATAGTGTATAGTAATGTTAAGCGTAAGACATCATGATGTAAGCACGCAGATTACCAGCGGAAAAGTGAGTTTACATCCGGACAAGGCTATGATATGCATTTGGTGGAACTAAAAAAAAATTGTTTATTATGAGCTGTTACCTGAAAGCCAGACCATTCATATTTGTGACAGTCAAATGGATTAAAGTGAGCAATTGGCCTAAATTAGTCAACAGAAACGGTATTGCGATCCACTGCGACAACGCTAGACTATACGTGTCTTTGGCCACCCGACAAACTGTTGCAACCTGACTGAGATATTTTGGCCCATCCACCGTATCTTCCACTGGATCAGTTTTTTAGCCAGAAACCTCAGAACTTCTATAAGCGCAGAATTCTACAGTTACCAGAGAAATGGAGAAAGGTTTTAAAGCAGAACAACACACACTATATTATATAATAAAATTTTCTCAAAAAAATGGAACGAACTTTTGCATAAACCCAATAACAACTACATAAAATACAATTCTAATGTTGGAATATGTATCCAGAAATATTAGATGTTCATACCTGGTAAAGGTAGATTACCAAATTAAAATCGAGAGACTTTTACTTTTTTTACTATAAAAAATCATCAAATAAGCTTAATTCAAATAAGCTTGATCAACTGTTAAAGAATATTTAAAACAGATTGGTAAAGTTAACAGAGAAGGAGAATTGATTCCAGATAATCTGTCAGAAGAAAGCCACGGTAATTGATCACACAATTGTAATTTATTGTTGCAACTGCATAACGCTGATCCATTTCTTGATAGTGTACTAATTTCAAACGAAGAATAGCTACGTTATAACAATTTTGAATGCAAGACACAATGGTTCGCATCAACAAAAACCGAAGTATATATCCCAAAAACAGGTTTACACCCTTAAAAATATTTTATGTTTGTTTGGCATACTTAAAGCATAATGCCTCTTGAAGTGGGAGAACCAGACTAAATCAGAACTTCAGACATCTATAATGAACAATACATTCAGTACTAGTAAAAGGAAAAGGCGTAATTCCAGAGCACAACAATACGAGTCGATACTCTGAAAAAAGGCCAAATAATTGTATTCTCAGGTTACCATTTATTCATGTCCTTGCGGCACTTTTTAAATGCAGAAAAAATCGTAGTTTTAAAAAAAGATCTAATATGAACTATGTTTTAATTAAAGGCTTTCATTAATATACAAACACCTGAGAATTTAGGAACTATACAGGAATAATGCTGATAAACTCAGCTTATAAGATACTAACCACAATGATAAATGACCATCTAAAAAACCGTAGAAAGAAGAAAATATAGGGGATTACCAACAGGGGTTCAAAAGAGGATGGTCTATTTTTGACGCGATACATATCATAAACCAAAATATGGAAAAGTGCCATGAATACACCATAAAAATCCTATTTGTTGACTATAAACAAGCATTCGACAGCCTGAGAAGAGACATGATACCGAAACACAAAACTCACAAGCAGCAGTAATGCCCAAAGAAGAAAAATTGGAAAACGTCAAAATCAACAGAGATGTAAGATGAGAAAAATCTACAAGAAACATTGACAGAAATAGAGAGTGAAACCCAAATTAGAGGTTTACATATCAACAAAGAAAATATAAAATATGTGACATGTAGCAGATCGATGGCAAACAAAAATGGACATAAAACAATAGGAAAATTTCAGTTTGATGAGGACAACTTAAACTATTTAGGTGCAGTAGTGAATAGAAAAAACGATAGAAGTATTTAAAAAACAGAAAGACTGGATATAACACAAAGAGAAAAATCTATAAAGCAGAAAAGAAAGAAAAGCAGAAATGAAAAACTGAGAGTATTCAATACGAAAATAATAAAGGTAATATAAGAAAGGAGAATTCTAATGAATCACGAAATCGGAGAGTTACTTAACGAAAAAGATATTTTACGTTACATAAAGGCACACAAAACTAGGTGGCATGGTACTGTTTGGTCATATTCATGGGAAACAGCAGGAAAGCTGGCTATTACGAACTGGAAATCGATGGGTAAGATGCGAGTGATCTGTCGGCAAAAATCAGAAAACCCAACAGTTTTGCACTAAAAGAATGGTGGTAAAATGATACATTTTCGTTTAAAACAAATAATAGTACTAATAGTTGCATTAGGAGCCAACAAAAACGCATTTTCTTTTTGGCCATCCCAAGACGAGACATAACCTTATAAGTAATTGAACATTTGAAAACAGAAATGAATTATATATAAAACTTATATTAACTGTTTAAAGACAATTTTTTTGTATTTCAAATTTAAGAACACAAATTTCTCTGAAATCATGTTCATATTAATACTACTTAATAATTTTACTGATATAATTGTAATGATAATGATACTGATATAAATCCCCTTAACTAAAGAAAAAAGAATACGACAAAGTAACAAAAGTCTTCAAGTAAGCCCCAGTTCGTCAGTTTTTGAAAATAGTATTTGAGTCGTTCGGTTTTGTTTCTTTTCATTTTTGATCACGCATTGTTTTTGTGTTGGAATAACAGTAACAGTAACAGTGATTTAGAAATTCATCCTTCTCGTTCAATCCTAAAATATTAGGTAATTATTTTAGTATTAATGCTACAATTCCAACGATTTGTTTAACAAAACAAAGACAAAATGATTTATTTACAAGAGAGGCATGAAAAGTTTTCGATTTGCAACACACACATACCACAAATATACAAAGGTAATATATTTAGGATGGATAAGATTTCAGTTTATTACATCTACTACTAGAAAACAAAAGTAAAAAAACAAAATTGTACGTGCAGCACCATACACGTGATAGAAATGAAGCTTCTTAAAAAACGCGCGATACCTCAGCTATTCATATATTGCGTCTGACGCATACATCTACAATGCGCACTATCTTATTTCATCGCATTGACTCGTTGTTTATACGTAGCTCTCGTTTACTCCACTCCCGTGGCGTCGGAGTGTATGGTTCTCTTTCTTCTTCTCTCTACATTATATCTTTATTATCTCTTATGTAACGAAAAGTGCCTAAACGTGACGCGTTTTTGAAATTCCACTCTCAATTCTCGTCCAATTATGGATTATCGAATCGCCGCTTAAGAAGTTTCACTTCAAAATATGGAACCAATACTCAGCATTAGCATTAAGACGTCCAGACCTGTAGAGGAGGCTTCGGGTCTTATAGCCTTCCTCAGTTGGATTTGTATCATCTGAAAGTATATATATATATATATATATATATATATATATATATATATATATATATATATATATATATATATATTAAGTCTACAAGAAACACTCACAGCAATAGAGAGACAGAGAAAAGCCGAAATTAGTAGTTTACATATAAATAAAGAAAAGGCAAAATACATGAAATGTAACAGATCCAAGGTAAATAGAAACGATAGGACAAATCCAGTTTAAGGAGGTGACCTCTAAATATCTGGATGTGGTAATGAACAGGTAAACGACAAGAATATGGAAATGCGCATAGACCCCAACCAGGCAATAAAGTACACTACAGATACAAGAAGTGGTTAAAAAACATAAAGATTGGATATATTACAAAGAGGAGAATCTAAAAAACAGTCATAAAACCGAACGATGACCGTCGCCAACAAAGGGAAAGAAAACTGAGACACAATAAAGAAACCCCAAGACAGAAGAACAAAAGTAGCTAGAAGGAGAAGCCTAATGAATCACGAAATCAGAGAGTTTCTCAATCAGAAAGATATAGTACGTTACATAGAGTCACAAAATATTAAATGGTACAGACACGTTCACAGGAAGCCACAGGAAAGTACTCCATCCATTACGAACCAGGAAACCAGTGGGTAGCAAAATATAATAATAAGAGGAAGACCGCAAGCAAGATGAAACGAACTGGTTGTGTGTGTGTGTGTTTCTATATATATATATATATATATATATATATATATATATATATATATATATATATATATATATATATATATATATATATATATATATATATATTTATTGAAGAAATTGCAAAGGAATCATAAACCCCTAAAGCACCTATTCTACATCTTTGACTTCTTTAAAGTTTTGAATCTTCGTAATATTGCAAATTAAAGATGTTGATTAAAAATGAATAGTATTTTAAAATTATATTCGTGTTTATGTTCATTTCTCAAGAACTTATCTGAACATCTCTTGGTGTGTTGGATATAATTAAAATGAAAGTGAAAAAAAAAAACTTGACTTATTTTAAAAATGAGTAAAAATAGTACTTATAGTAAAATTATAATCAGTAGTATTTCTAATAAAATATTTTTCAGTTCTGTTTAACTATTGCCCTACATACTGACCCAACTTAGTGTCTATTTAGCATAATCTTTTCGACTCCAGCAAAAAGCTATTTAGTATCGTAGTGCTGTACAAAATACCACAAATAATTACGTGTTCACTACCACTCAGTGTCCTGCCGAGTCTCTACTGTGTTTTATTACTGGCAAGTCGTGAATCCAGCCGTTCAGCAGCCGCCTCAGGCTTCTGTTTATGTCTAACTAATGTTTGTGTACTTCATTATACAGTAAGTGCCTTTTATTCACTAACCACCTCAAAAAATATTTAGCCTAACCTAATATAACTTTAGTTTTAATGAAGCTTTGGTTTTCTCTAGATCTTTTATACATCTGCTACTAATTTACAAGCAACACTCCCCAGAGAACACCAAAGATTGAAATTTAAGTCCAAAAAAAAAGGACCTTGCTCAATATTCTAAATTATTTATTTTTTATCTGTTATATGTTTCATGTTTGTGACCAGTCAATAACAAGTAAAATGGGGTCGCTATTTTAAATGTTTTTTTTTTATTTAAGTATTATTTGTGTGTAACAGAATTTGTTTTAAATGTTAATTGTTTTTATTTATTATATTTCACCATATTTTAATTTTCATTAGCATACATTTCTTATACGAAAATGGCAAGCAATATATATTTTAGAATTCAAATAGTAACTCCAAAATTCAATTTTCTTTATGCTGCTGGTTTTATATTAATATTTAATTAAAGTGTCTCATACATATATGTGTATATATTACTGTTCAAAAGTTAAAAACTTTAAAAATGAAACGTAATCACCCTCTGGATTTTGGCACCTCTCGAAACTTGTATATACTTAATATTCAAAACAAGATAACCCTTGAAATTCGGACATTCCACAAACGCCCTATACAAGTCCCCTTATATAATTTTAGGTTTCGCTTCAAAATCAATGTTCAATATAAAAATAAAAAGGTAATGTTGAAATATAAAACATACACGAAAACCTCTCATAATATAATTACTCCAAAAACTTAAGAATTAGAGGAAGTAAAAATAGTTTGTATATTCAGAATTATTAAATCACCTTAATAAATCAGGTTAATTAAAACAGACTAACTTGATAGACTTCTATACGAGTATAGAGTGAAAAGTCTAGATATTTTAGGTAACTGCTAATAAAAAGGTAACTGCGTTTGTACAGGTGTGAAAAGTAACTTTCTTTCTAGTAACGTCCCATGAATTTCAAGCCGATATGTGCTGTTTCGCACGGCAATGCACTCGTTTATACGTCCGCCATTGTAACAGCGAAATTGGTCAGTTTGCACTGCGAGTTGATGCCGCATCCACCCTATTGTCCGAACTTGTTTCCCTCCAACTTCTTTGTCTTTCCAAACAATTCACATCAAATGAAGAAATCATCACCGAAATACAGGACTATTTTACGGAGTTCGACAAGTCTTCCATACTTTTTGGAGGGCATAAAAGTATTGAAAACCCATCAGGCGAAGTGTATCGAGCTAAAAGCGGACTACCTTGAAAAATAAATCAGTGTTCGATCAAACAAACATCTTACTTAAAAAGTGTCTGATTTTTCACTCTACCCTCGTAAAATAACATTTTTGATAAAATTGATTGAAGTAGTTCCAAACTTTTGAACAACAGTATATATGCAGACATGATAATTTTGAGCAAGCTCCTAATAACTAAATCAAACTATAACAAAATATATTAATATTTTATTTACCGCAACATCATATAACATTTGTGTTTTTAATATTGAGGTAACTGATCATCTATTTCAGTGAACTTAAACCAAATGAAGACATTTTCAAATGTTATATATTTTAATTTTAGAACTAAAGCTACAATTAATACTGGTACTTTTTGAATCTGAATATTTTTAAAACAATGTTTACCTTCAACAATTTATACCGTTAAATAAATATTATTTATTACGTACACGGGTTATCTAAAATTAAAACGAACATTTGCTAGGAAAGTTTATTAGTCTAAGCAATAATTTTTTAGATACCTTCATTTATGCGAAATAACTCCCTCTGCATCGGAATGTTTGAAACGAATAGCAAATATAGTAAGCAAAAATATTTTTCAGCTAATGCCGCATCATACCCTTCTATTGGAATCTTGCGTTTCGGCCATAGAAAAGAACGTTCTATGGTTGTTTATAATTTGTTTATATACTACCAAAATGAAAAAGTAAGGTGATTTTCAAAACAGTTTTTATAGTCGACTTCTAGTATTGTATATAGTCGACTTCTAGTATATAGTCTATAGTCGACTTCTAGTATAACCCTGCAGCAGAAAGATTTCTGCTGCAGGGTTTTCTGAAGCTTGTTCGCAAACCCGGCCATAGCCACGGCTTGCTGCTGCCTTTACTCCGCCTGGTAGGCGAGAGTCTGGTTATTCCCTGCGTTCGGCTCGGGAGTGAGTCTTGAGTTTTTCGACTCGACTCGGCTCGACTTGAGTTTTTCTTTTAACTTGGTTTGGTGTTGCGGAGACTGATTCTTCGCAGTTCGTAGTAGGCCTTCTTCTTCTCTGCTTCTCTACTCTAACGGGCTGGTGGCAGAGTCGCTTCATACTTAGGATGAATTTCTCATTACGAGGTACGGTTACGTGTACAATCGCAATGGGGTTTTTCTCTTTGTTCTGCCATCTCGTAACGGCAGTGGGGTGGAAGCCCAGAAGCTGAAGCTCTGTTCTGATGTCGTCAGTTGGGATGGTTTCTAGTACGCCCTTAATTGGGACGCGGAAACTCCTATTACCTGGTGTTAGTGACGAGTACGAGTACTCTTCGTCGTTGAAAAGCACGATGATGGTTTTTCTCTCGGGGACCATGAGGACTCCGGCATCGTTTTAGATGGCCTATTTCTTCAGGATGATCATACCTTCCTGGAATGTATCGATTTGTCTTTCAGGACTAACGGATTTGGTTTGGCTGTGACAGCAGCTGGTGTAGCTGTTGTCTCTGCACTTGATTCTTGTGCCACTGGCACTTCTTCGTTTTTGGTAGACGAAGTTGACGGAAGGGAAGCAATCGGTTCTTCCAAAGATTTACTTACCTTGGAAGCTGGCGCTTTCTTCTTCTTTGGTCTTTTGGACCAAGAGGACACCTGTTGGTATTCCTCTTCACGCGTTGAGATTTGTCGATTATTCTCCTCCTCGGGGACTGGACTAATCTCCATGATGTTGTCAGTGCGATTTCTTGAGTTTTTTCTTTTTCTTTCATGGCAACTGGTGCTTTAATAAAAGCACCAGCGCCGCTGGCGTTACCGCTAGTTTGTAGAAGTGGTTCTAGTTCCTGAATTCTGGCACGCAGAACTGTGATTTCTATGAGTGCTTTTATATGAAGGGCAATACTATCGTTAGTTTGCTTACAGAGTTGGTCTGGGTGTTTTTTAGACATTCTGCGTACGAATGTGCAAGGTCTTCATACGAATACCCAGCTTCCATCGTTTCTTCATAATAGTCTCTGTGATCATTCATCGTGAACAGCACTATTCACTACTAACTTCACAGTACAATAACTAACTGGTTAGTGATTGTTTGCCACACTAGTTCAGGATCTCGTGATTACTCTACGAGATCTCGACTTGGACTTGGACTCTGACTCGACATGTTGCGCCCCTTCGTAAATTAACCAAATATACAATAAACAGATACACTAAATAAAATAGTCCTAAATCTTATAAAACATTTTCATTTTCTGTTTTAGAACGAAAATTAGTCCGTAAAAGTACAAATTAATAGTCTTAAACTTGTGTAATTATATATGCTACGTTTGCGCCCCACTTGGAATGACGTCCAAAGCACGTGCTCTATTTGCCCCACCCTAGGTACGTAGCTGACACGATAATCGAAGAGAAGACATGTTTGATTTTTGGTTTCACATGGTTTTTTCATCTTGAGCACGATACTCCTTTAATGGTTGAGCTCTCATGGTCAGTGATTATTCATTTCAGAATGTCATCATCCAAAGAAAGCAACTTCAACACTATGATGTTTTTAAAAAATTCAATGTTTTCGGAACAGGACGTAACGACGCACGAGACAAGCCTGAATTGTTCTTCAAAATAGATTCATTTGATCTAAATGATATTCCACTAATATTTAGAATATCTCTAATACTCAATCAATCACTCAATTCAAAATCCTTTATTTCGGCAATGAAATTTTATTTCCTGAACGAGATCAATCATCATTTTGTTCTACCATTACTATAATCCTTTTCTTTGTAATTGCTTCAGTGCTGTAAAACTTTCTTAACGTTTTTAATACATCAGCCCAAGAAATTTCGTATTTAGACAAAATTGAATGCACATTTTTTACTCAATAAATTTATCCATTATAAAAGAATTTTAACCATTACAAAAGACTACAATGTTTAACATAACAAGCGAAATGATATGAAATTTCTGTGAGATATCAATCATAGATATCAATCACGCCAACTTGAAAATCAAGTGATTGTGGGTTCCATAACAGGGTCAAATGGATAGGGATTTTAACCAACTTTCTTAGAATATGACCTAATCACTTATATTTCCTTCTTTTGATTTATTCATTTACATCTTTTGCGCCAGTTATTTGTCATAATTCTATGGCCAATACATTTCTAAGACATGTGTTTCTGAGTGTTTGGTGTTTTTTCCACTAAACCAAATATTTTTTTAATCTTTCAATGCCCGTTTCGTTAACCGTGTTAACATCATCAGGAGATGATTCAATCTAGATTAGGAGAGATCAGGATTAGATCTATCTGATGATGATTCAATCCAAAAAAAATAATTCCAAAAAAATAAATAAACTAATTTCACTGTCGAATTGTACAAGGGTTGCTATTTATGTATCCGGGATAATAAATTAAACCAAATATTTATCATTGAAAATGGTTATTGCTTTTTTAAGTATTCTCCGCAATGATCGATATGCTTTTGCATACGTTTGAACCAATTTTAATAGCACTTTTTCCATTCTGATTGAGATATCCAAAATATGCATTTTGAATGAATTGCTTCTTCTGACGTAGTTTATTCTCCACGGACGGAAACAAAAAGATATCATTGGGTGCCATCAGTGCGATGTTTTGACCGGTCAAATATTAAGTTGTTCGGTCCGATGTGTGGAGAGGTCGCGTTGTCATGGTGAAGAATGATCCTGCGTCCCTGGTTGTTTTTTCTTATTTATTCAAAGACTTCTGGCAAAACAGTGGTTGTGTATCATTCAGAATTGGCCGTTCTATAATTCTCTAGTGGTACTGTGGCAATTTATCCCAAAAAAATCAGGTGGCCTTGCACTCTTCATACATGAACAACTTTTGTTGGGTTTAGCTTATTTTGAAAGACCCATACCTGCTGTTTACCCTCAGGCTCATATGTATAAATCCAAGATTTGTCATCTGTGTAGATGTTATACACGGATTTTAATGCACCACGATTGTATTTTTTGAGCATTTCTTGGCACCCATCGACACGAGCCTTTTTTGAGCGATTGTCAAATGTGGAATTGATGTGGAAATTGTATGTGGAATCCAACGCACAAAAATCTATTTCACCGCTAAATGTTCAAGAAAAATCTTATGTATCCTTGTCATACTAATGCTCAGGGATGCCTCAATCTTATGGTATGTCACATGACCATCTTGCTTTATCGGTTGCAACAACCGATTTTGGACGACCTTCTTTAAATTCGTCCGTGACCGAACGACGGCCACAATTGAACTCGCTAAAATAGTGACATACAATGGTTTTAGATAATGCTTCATCGTCAAAAGTCAAAGTGTTAATCGATGCACTGTTGTTGGGATAATTCACGTCGATAGTAACTCATGGTACGAAAATTCTCACGAGTTTCAATTCAATTTTTAGACTGAGATGAAATTGTCAAGTCAGTAAACGACACAAAAGGCGTCCGTATGACAAAACGTTCTGAGTACGTATACAATCAGATGGCGCCTAGCAACACACTTGTTGCCACTTCCGGATACATAAATAGCAACCCTCGTATACTTTCATTTTCGTGGATATGTTTAAATTATTCTTCTCACCTTATCTACTTTTTATTGAACGTATGTTGTTGTTCCTACGTTGTTTAAGGTGGTGCTACTAAGATTAGAGAGTTCTACCGTTTCTAATTGTGTATCTTTTATATTTATAATTGCTGTCTTTACGATATTAACTGTTAAAAATGTCGTTTTATATATATATATATATATATATATATATATATATATATATATATATATATATATATATATATATATATATATATATATACCAGTTAATACCAATTTTCTTTGGTCCTAATGCTAGATCGTTTGTTTTATTTTGCATATTTATAACATCTCCATCAAATCCCAAGGAATTCTGCCTCTCTGTCCATTTTTTGTTGTTTAATAAATTGTTGTTTCTATCTTAATCAGAAAAAAAGTAGTCAGGAAAATATACAGCTTTGTTTGACCCCGATTTCTATTTTAAGGGCTCTCACAGTTGTCCATTGTGGAGTTCGACCGTTTTTTTTTTGCGGCGGGACTTAATTTTTTAGTTAAATTCCAATGCTTTCTCTACTTACTGAGTTAAGTGCTAGCTTGAAATAGCACTCACTTTGCTATCAACATGCCAGAAAAAGGATGTATTGAAAAACATATTCTTTATGATTATTCTAAGCATAAACTATAAAGTTGAACATTACCCTCTTTTGATTTCAGCATCAAAGCCACGCCGAAAGGGTTTTGCTCTGCATCTGGTGTAATTGGAAAGGTGTGTTATATTACGATTTGTTATAGCCGAGGGAAATAATTACTGCAGACCTCTATTGGTATGTCCACACTTGTTCAACTTTTCCGTTCAACATGCGTTTTCATGCGTGCCGTTCAACTTGCGTTATTCCATGCATCCTAGCGCAGAGTAAGACGCATGCCTCCTTCCTATCCACATGCTTGCGTCCGTTTCATTCGACATTTCTGGCGGTGAACAAAGAAATATTTAGAATAATTACTGCAATTTACTACAGGAAAATATACTAAAAAAATCCTTACACACTTAATTTACAATTTTATTATTTTAAAAATTATATATTTATTTTTGTTCTTAAATATATAATTTAATACATTTCTTTAATTTAAAAAAATTCAACTACTTTGAAAGCGAACGCGCATGATACCCAACACTGCGTTACCAGAAGTTGAGTAATTTGAGCGATATATTAGTATAAGAAGTGACAATTTACTCTGTGACTTTTAACTGTAATATATATTTGTTTAAATCAAAAATTTTGGTCAGCATTAATTTCCTAAATTACTTATTTCAATTAGATTAGATTAGACCCCTTGTGGTATATACATATATACCTACACTTCGTATGTCTGTGTAAATAAATTAGCGAAATTCGCAAACAAACCCGAGTTATTCCATCCACTTTCAAGCACTAATGTCGTTAGCAGTATCCAATATTTATTCTGGCAACATTTTCGTTTTACTCACTTCATAATTTAGTTGGTGACGTTGCTGTTCCAGTTGCAACAATAAGACAAACAAGAATTTTTGTTTTTCAGAAAAAAGTGGATTAACATTCCATGCAAATATTTCGACGTTGAGGTTGGGGTTCGTATTGACCAAACCAGGCTTTTTGTAATTATCATAAATCAGTTTTCTTCGTTAAAATAAGGCGAATTTGTTTTTTGAATTCGAAAATATCAGTTCATGATTAATTTTCTGTTTAGAAGTATTTTAATAATTTTAAGTAATTTATTCAATTTCCGAAAAAGATAATTATAAATTATATATCTTAAATGGTGGAATTGGGTACATACTAAACTGGGATAATTCGGGCTAAATCAGGAGAATGTAGCTGATAATCGACAATTTCAAAGGTAATTTTATTAATTTCAAGGTAGTACAATACTTGTCGACTTGTGAAAAGTTTTTCTTATATTCCTCGTCTTGTCATGAGAAAGAATCCCTAGCCTTACCTTTTTTTTAGGTTTAAAGCTTACTCCAGACTTTTGGTTACAGGTCGTATAGTATGAATTGCATCAAAATTTTACTTTCTAAAGCTCCGTAACCACATTTACTGAGTCATCTACAGTATTAATCTCATACAAACCACACTTTTTTTAGTAGTTGTTCAACACTTGTTTTCTTTTTGGTCATAGAAAGAGCATAATGTGACAAATAACACATCGGTCAATAAGTCCCCGGTCTGGCAAATAAAACACACGTTTTTGCAAATTTCGGCTTTATTAATCAATTTATTCTCCTTGAAGAATTCAATCATTCCAACGCTTTCTAACTCCAATACAATCATGCCAACGCTTTTCTAACATTTTTACACCTTTCTTATAGAACGATTTCTCTTTGCCTTCAAAATATCCTCCAGTTTCGGCAATTACCTCTTCATTGGAGCGAAATTTCTTTCCAGCGAGCATTTTTTGAGGTCTGAGCACAGGAAATAGTCGCTAAGGGCCAGATCTGAAGAATACGCTGAATGAAGAAGCAATTGGAAGTGTAATTCATGCCATTTAGACATCGTTGACAGCGATTTGTGATCTTTTGTTTATTTAGAGCCTTTTTTGCGATCTCGTCCTTCAAACGCACCAATAACGCTATGAAATAATCGCTATTGATGGTTTTACGCACGACGTTTTACTACGTAGTACGACCACGTTTGAATTCAGCATACCAATCAATTATGGTTGATTTTCCTGATGTAGAGTCCGGGTAATGTTTATCAAGCCATAATTTTTTTTCAACAGTATTTTTCTTCTTCGAAAAGCAATGATTAATCAACACACGAAATTGTTTTTATTTCCATTGTTTTGAAAATAACCAAAGTAACGTCTCTTAAACCGCAATTCAGAAACTAGTAGAGAGATTGTCATGAAATTTTGACACATGACGTTTGAAGGTTGGCACATCTATATGCCAGACCGGAGACTTATTGATGGATGTGTTATTTTTATTTGATGATATGTTTATAATATTAGGCGAACAAAATTTGAAAAATTAAATCTCTATATAAAAATTATCAAACGAAACAACAAATTCCCTGTTTGCATCAATGACCTTTTGAAATATTTCCAACCACTTGCAAATTCTCTTATCACGATAGAAGATCAATGGTTGCGAAATAGCTCAATGATGCCGCAGTGCTCGGAATAGGTGATGATTATTTGGGCTGAACTCATGCAGAAGAACATCCCAGTCTATGCCAGTCTACGGCCAGAGATGCTTTCCCAACATGTAGTTGGACACTGGCATGAAAAAGGATTCCTTTATTCCTTACTCAAATTGATCGATTACTTTTAATAGTGGTTTACCGTAATTCTTTTATCTAGTTGTAATATCCATAATGAATGTGTACTTTTGTTAGTTTGCCAAAATGAACCAGTAGCCAACCCATGATTTTTTACGTTTGCAGTAATTATAATGAATCTATTTTTCATCGCATTTGATAATTTTGTACATTCCTTTTTCTCGTTCGTGCGCAACTCATTTGCATTCCTTCTAGACCTTTCTGATTGTATATACATACTTTTGACTGAAAACTCCTAGGCGAAAAAAGTTTTGATACCACATTTTAAACATAGCATGACTTACAGCATTCTCTCCATATGCAGCACAAATCATATCAGTAGTTTCAACAGTATTTTTCTTCAGATCAGACGCAAACTGAGTGAAAAATCGAATATGCTCTTTTATTATTACCATCGTGGACGTGTTTTTTTTAGGTTATCTGCTTGAAAAGTCTTCTGCCAAACTGAATGGGATTTTAAATTACCCAAGTCAACGCTATAAAACCGAAAATTTTAAATTGTTAATGCAGTTATGTAAAATTTAAAACTCGAACTTCCAAATGACAATTGCGACACTTTATAATGAACGTAATATATACCAGGATAGAGTGAAAAATCAGGTACTTTTAAAATTAAATATTGTTTTTTGATCGAAAAATCGATTAAATTTTGCACACTTCGCTCCACGATTTTACAACTATTTTATGCCTTCCAAAAAGTACGATTTGACGAAATCTGCAAAACAGTCCCCTACTTCAGCGATGATCCGTTCATTTCAGGTTTGCGAGCTAGGCCCACGTCCAAGAAAATTAGTGATATTAGAGAATATAGATCTCACAAGTATCCTAAGAAGGCGTGGCGTACAATAGGAGTGCCTCGCTAAAGCGAAGAACAATCAGAGGGCGCCAGTATGAAAGACAAAGTTATATAGTACCTCACATTCATTCGGGCGCCAGTATGAAAGAAAATGGTATATACTATCTCACATTTATTCCATCGTCAAGATGAATTTACGCCTTGGGGTTCCGCATGTTTTAAGAGGTTTGATCCTCTAACTTGGGTACCTCGGGTGCGTCAAGCCCGTACTTGAAGTAAACACCAAGCCCCTGAGAAGGCTATTGTCTTTCTCTTTTCATCTCTTGCTATTCGATGAAGAAAATGTTTTGCGGATTCCAGAAAAAAAAAACAATGGTTATAACCTTTCCGGTCAATTGAATGCCTTCAGTTTCTTCGGGACACGGTCACCGGGTAAAACCCACTATTTTGACGGTTACTTCGTTGTTGGTGTGCAATGGTGAACCCGAATTTCATGAACACTTACGAATCGGCGTAGAGATTGCTTCGAATTGCGCTTGCATATATCGTAAATACCGCTGGGTCAGTCGATTCCGTTTTTGGTGAGCATACGCGGTACCTATTGCGCTGATAGCTTTTTCATACCCAAATGTTCGGGTAGGATTATCTCAACAGTTTATCTAACTTTCACTCTTCTATCGGTCAACACGATATCGTAAATGTTATCAATAATTTCCTCAGTAGTGACCTAAACGGGGCATCCTGAATACTGAGTGTCACTCGCGGTGGTTCGAAAAGTATCTTACTTATTACTTTATCCACCAACCGGAAAGGTATAATAAACAAGTGAATTATGTCAATATTGCAAATACACTATACCTATCAGCTTACTAAGAAATAATCTTTTTAATAATGCACATTTTGTCTACTCTGTCGTGTTTTAACTAGTAATAAATAGTAATAATTCTAACTGGCCTTCGTGTTTAAAACTTTACATTATACCATTTAGAATTATAAAGTTTTTTGATGACGGTGTATTTGTTTTCGAAGGTCGATAACATTAACAATTTACTTGCCAAGCAAAGCGTTTCAAAACATTGTTTGTCGATAGTTAACAATTTTAATGACATATAATGGAATTACTTATCGATACTTTCACGAAAGTGCAACAATTATTATAATGTAAGTAGAAAATTGAAGAGATAAATAATAGATAGTCTACAGGAAAAAATGCTTTCATTACGATATTATGCTGATGATATTTTCAATGATAACTGATACAATTTTGTATATTACAAAGAACTTCAAATATTTTCTCAATAATTATATTTGCATTCATTTCACTCATTTATATATATATATATATATATATATATATATATATATATATATATATATATATATATATATATATATATAGCGGTATAGAAAACATACTAAAAGAAGAAAGCAAAATTATGAGGAAAATTCTCGGCCCAAAACTGACAGAGGGAGGATACAGACTATATTCCAGAAAGACCACAGAGAGAATGCGGCGGACATAAGACAAAGGTTGAAATTCTATGGACATATCAGTAGCCTCCTACCGACAAGACTCACCAATGTATGGAATTCTTACATACATAGAAGGGGTCAAGTCAACAGTACCATGTATCGCATAAGTCAGAACTGATCTGTGAAAGGCAAAAATGGTCCTGACAGAGATGGCGGATAGAAGAACGTACAGGCACAAAATACAAATGTGGAACGTTTGCATCAGAGAGCGAAGTTTCGGGGAGATCGGGGACAAGGTGGACGGAGGAGAGAAAGAGAATCCACGGAGAAAGGATGAGACAGGTGTGAAAGATCAGAAGGAACACTCGAAAATGAGTCAGAATGCTTTGCGTGATCCAACCGGTTCTATACGCACCTAATAATATATATGCATCATCTATGACACCATCCTCACACCGTAGATTGGGTCTCCCTGTTTTACGTCTGCCTACGGTGTGTCATTAAAGGTGTTGTTGAAATAGTTAATATCATCTATTCTTGTGAGGTGACCTGCTCATCTCGGACATGTGCATTTTATTTATAACATGATGTCATGGTCTTTGTATAGCGTGTAAAGTTCATGGTTATACCTCTTTCTCTATGTGTTATTTTCGCAAATTGATACATAGATCTTTTTCAAAACTTTTCTTTCAAAAGCACCTATACCATTTTAGTCATTCTTAGATATAATATGATCCATGCTTTACTTCCATATGTGAGTACAGGCTGGATTAGGGTTTTATAATCCTTGGCCTTGATATGCCTTAACACTGTTGATGTCACGGTTGTTCGAAGTATTGGCATGTTCTTGGATATTTATAAATATATAATCATTGGGGAGGGGGGGGGGGGGGTTGTATCACTCGTCTAACCTTCTTTTTTTGACAATTTTTACTAACAGTCTGACATTATTAATTGTTATTTAAATTAGGTTGATGAGTTTCAATGGAATTTCAAATTCGCATAGAATTTGGAAAAGTTTGTTTCTGTCGGTACTATCATATGCTGCCTTGAAATCTATGGAAAGATGATATTTTTCCATCTTACAGAGGGTGCACGACACGCTTTACGACTCGCATCCATAAAACTAGCGTTCAATCACCCTATCCCTGACACGTTTGGGTATAGGCGTTGGTATCAGAAAAATCGTATTAATATACTTACGGATTACCCATCTAACAAAGATGAGGAAATTCATCTAACATGGGTACCACAGGAGAGGGGTGAGTGACACTGAATAGTATCCGTTCCTTGGTATTGGATTGGTGGGGGTTCGCGCGATCTAGGTAAGCAATGGAAACCATGCCTGAATTCGAAAGGAAAGGCTCTACCTGACCAGGCTATTTCTGCCCATCTTTCATCAATGTCTCTTGCTTAAGTAGCCTCAAGTTTTAACTGTCGTAACTGAATACTATTATGATCAAAAAGTAAGGTGACTTACTTACTGAAATTTATTTTGTCTCCCTCAAAGTAATCCCATTTCACTGTAATATACCAGGCTAATTGAAAAGTTCGCGAAATGATAAAACAAGTTTATAGTTGATATAAAAATGAAAAATTACTTTGCCACAAATTTCAAATATTTTACAACGACATTAACTGGCGATTATTCTTACAAGATTCTTGGTTTTGGTAATGTTATCTTGATTGATTGACACGACAGATCTTCCTGAACGACCTTTATTATCTTTAACTTTAACTGCTTCTCTATCATCACTAAAGTTCTTGTACCTCTTATAAACGTTTTTTAAACATAGTTTCATCGCCGTTAACATTTTTAATGCATTAACACAAATTAATTTGTTTGTATACAAAATTGAATTCAAATTTGTCTTAAAAAATCGCCAACAAAAATGTTTAGCAATTACAAAAAAAGCTGTTATTTCTAACTTAAACCAAATTATATTAAACTGTCAGATGTCCAGGACAATCATACCAACTTAAAAAACTATACATACTTGTATTGGTACGTGAAGCGCGCGAACTTTTAAAACAAGTCGCCTTACTTTTTGGTCGTAGTAATATATCCAATCAAAATTGCCTTGTTTTGGCGCTAACAGTGGTTAATTGTTCCAAATATGCGAATAGTCATAGGAAAACTGAATCTGATTTTAATTTAAATAAAATGGATACCGAATATGATGAGACATGACAATAATAAACATACTGTATGTAAAAGCAGTATTATGAAAAATAACAGGAAAAAGTAGGCCACATTGATAATTTAAATAATTCAAAATAAATAACGGTTCTGTAAATAATCCACAACAAAAAGTAGAATATCAATTATTTACCTTTCCGTACCAAACAAAGAATTACTGTAAAGGAACAACCCACTGATCTGAATTACATTGGCCCATTTTCCGATTTCGACCGTTTCTATTTGTTTAGCAAAACATTTTCAATTACAGAATGCAATTTGAATAATCACCAATATTGACTATCGATCTTTTCAAGAATGGGACGAACTAAATTGAAGAGAACCTCGTTTCACATTATTTTCCTCGAAATGCTTCTTTAAACATAACGATGTAAATTTTATTTAATTTTAATATTCCTATTTTGATCTAATTTACTTAAAATTTAATTAGAAAATTTAATATATATATAAAAAGTATACAACTTTGCTCCCGCCTTTTTTTTTCAAAATTCAAGACTTTATTAGAAAAAACTGGTAATGATTCAAAGTATTGTCCATCGTTGGCCATTACTTTCTCCCATCTTTCAGGCAGCATTCGAATCCCGCGTTACAAAAACTGATCATCTGGAGCGGAAGCACTGGTCAGCCAGGCCGTGTGCCATCAATTAAAACATGTGATAGTTAGCGGGAGCAACGGAGAAAACTGGAGATACCGGTGGGCGGGGTAGGACTTTACAACGTTTCCAAGTATGTTTTAACCACCTTCGCAACATAGCGAGCATTGTCATGCTGCAAAATCACATTATCGTGTCTTTCGCTGTATTGCGGCCGTTTGTCTTCCAATGCTCGACTCGATCCTCTGTGATTGTTTCAGAAGGTTTTAACAACTCATAATACACTCACTGAGCTGGTCCCACCAAATACCGAGCATGACCTTGGAGGCGAGAATATTCGGTTTGGCCGTCAGCGTGAAGCGTAGCTGGGATATCCCCATGATTTTCGACACTTTTCTTCGTCCTCAATCGCAATGCGATGCGAAAATCTCTTCCGATTTTGCCTTTCAAGCAACTGTTCACAAGTAAACAAACGGCGTTCAACATCTCTCGGGTTCAACTCGCATGTCACCCAATATCCTTGCTTCTGGGCCATCCCCAAGTTTTTTGAGGCGTTTTGAAATTGCTTGTTAAGTCACTCCCAATGATCTTGCCCATTTTTCTTGACTTTGACACGAGCCTTCATTAAGCAATGCATTTAATTCTTCATATTCAAAAACTTTCGCTCTTCCACCGCTATGCCGATCTTCGAGGTGAAAATCACAATCAATCAAATCAATCAAAGCGTTGAAACCACTCACGACACGTTCTTTCACTCATAGCGGCCTCACCATAAGTGCCAGAGCATTCGGTGAGCCTCAGCCGTATATTTCTTCATACTAAAAATATAAATTAACACCTCCCGCAAATGACGAGAATTTGGCTCATAAACTAACATTTTTAATCGCGAATAACTTTATGATGTAAACACAAATTGACTACTGGTACTATGGGGTTAAGTTTACAAGATGCCCACAGGTGTCTGCTAAAGGTATTGCATGCCGTCTATAATGTATTTATTTCGACAACTACTTACCGCTAATGGCATCTATAAGAAAACGGCAGAAGCAATGCTGTATACATTTTATATACGAGGATCGTTCTAATAGTTTCCAGTCTGACCAAGTCCAAATCTGTAAAATATTCCAAAATAAACCTGTGAGCCATTTCTTTAGGTTTTGGAGAAGAAAGTAATGGCTAAAAGCCAAATTCGGTAAATATGACGCATGTGGAGACATTTTGAAGCCGAATGAACACCGAACCACAGAGTGTTTCTTTTTTTATTCTTCATATTCTCCTTTACAGAATAGTCGTGATCTATGGAAACTCACTCCGTTTGCGGCCTCTTCGAATCACTTCTTGCCAGCGTTTTATATTTCTTGGTTGCATATTGGAGAGATGAACCAGTCAGGTCTTTAATTTAGTATGTCCACCTTTTTAGATGTCTTCTGTGTATCTAGTTTTTGAACAGAATGTTTAGGCTCATTTAAAAACGATTTTGCTGAATGTCTTCGACATTTTGTGAGTAGATCAGATATGGATTTACCGTTATATGCCAGAGATGAAGCAATTTTCCACATAGTTAATGTAAAAAGGTGAAAGTGCGCCGAGGAAAGCGAAAACGGTTCCATATGCAGGAACAGTTTTGGCTATGGTTTTCTGCGGTTCTCGTGGTGTTCTGATCGGACCAAAAATAAAACACCACTATAATGCAACTACATGCTCAAAATATCGTGGACTATCGGTCTATCGAAATGTTTACACTATCAACAAGTTTGGTACATTCAGTAGACTATTGTTTTTGTGAATATTTTTCTCGGTCGTAGCCGGTTTTAGATTGATGAATGTCTGATGAACCCTTCAAACAACCCGGAATTTCAATGAATGTACAACAATGTTAAATTCAGCGACCGTTTATTCAATTTTACTATCGAAAACGACGGAAAAGAATCCGTTAAAGAGGAATCAAACTCTTTTTGTATGCTCAACGGAGTTAAATCTCCTAGACAAAGTAAAGAGTTTTCCAATAAGAGTATCAGAACTTTAAATGAGTCACCATGATAACTACAAATAACAATACGATTGAAGAACAGATAATGAAGAACAAATAATGGCATTACGTTTCTAAAATAATGTTGTTTAATGTCTCGCTTGGCTTCGTTTGGGGTAATGTATTCTGGAGCCCAATTTTCGATTACTCTTTCATGTATATCGCGATGTATAATTCAATGGTAGCCTGAATGTTTTGTTTAAGGTCAAGAATTGTTCGGGGTTTATTTCTGTAAATCAGAGATTTAACATAACCACATAAAAAATAATCCAAGCGCGTGAGATCGCATGACCTTGGTGGCCAACTGATATTATCATTTTGCGAAATAACGTGTTCAAGAAACTTTTCTTGCAATAAATCGATTGTCTGGGAAGATGTCTGCCAAGGCACACCGCTGAAAAACATTTTTTATCTCTACATTTATCAGTTAACGATAACATATAAGACAACGATACTTTGTTAACATGTTCCTGTAGTTAACTTGTTCACCATTAACAATAGCGCGATTCCCATCATCATCATCAAAAAAATATATAAATCACTCATTCAGCTCAAAAACCACACCAAACACTGATTTTCTGAGTCCTCTTGCGCTACTGCTGGGAGTCCAAACTGCTCTAGAGCCCAGTTCATGTATTGTGTATGTTTCCATAATTAATTGACACAATATATGGAACAAAACAGTCTATGAGTGATATTTACATTTTAAATAGTGTTTCCACACTACATTTCAAAGTTCTGACACTCTTATTGAAAAAGTATTTATAACAGTAACTCCAAAAAAAGTAACTAGATGCGCATCCCAAGTAAATATCAATTAGCAGTCATCATTGAAACAGTCCTACATTTAGATGCAACACGCAAGCTTCACGCACTTGCCGGATCTTTTCATTTGGGTTTCGTATAACAATATTCTGCCATTCTTTACGACCCTGGATTCTTTTAGTACAACTATAACTTCATACTCGTGCATAACTCTAACCATCAATCTTATCCACCTCATAACGGTAAAAGCAGCAATAACCAATCGTCTCGCCATTTCAGGAAAACTTAAACCATATTCTTTCATACCCAGAGCTCAAGGCTTTTCAGATTTCAAAAAAAACATAGCCGCAAGTATACTTCTTGTGGATGTGTTAAAAATGCCAAAATGATACGAACTCGTGGCATTTTAACACTTGTAGTCTAACTAAAGGGTTATCCATTTTGTGCTTCGGAAAATAAAATTAAAACAGCACAGAAAGAATTGAAATTTCGATGATTTTTTTCATTTTATCGCTTGGACTTTGCCATTAAGCGTGGAATACAACGTCATTTAAATGTCTACCACGTGACCGCTTGCAGGACTCAATCTTTTTGAGATAATTTTCGATGACTTTTCCGCACATTTCAGCTCGCATCTCGGCCATGACTTGAGAAATGTTGGTTTTTAACTGCTCAAGATTTTGAGGATTGTCTACATAAACATGGTCTTTCGCGTAGCCCCACAAAACAAAGTCCAACGGCGGCAAATCGCATGATCTCGGCGGCCAATTGACATTACCAAATCTCGAAATTACGCTACCTGTCAACTTTTCACGCAATAAAGCCAAAACAAGTTACCTTTTGCGGATGCAATGAACTCTCCAGTCACTTATGGATTTTCAGAGCCCTATTTATGGAAATTTTGCTTATTTATGTAACCACCAAGCGAGAAATGGGTCTGATCGCTGAAGAAGATTTTGTTCGAAAAATCTGGTGAATGTTGAAGCCGCCAATCGGCATATGCTCGACTCATTCTATGGTCGTCGGGCTTTAATTCTTGTGTGAGTTGAACCTTATAAGGATGAAGATGTAAGTCCAAATGCAAAATACGCCATAATGTACAATAAAAGACAGACTGCGAACGCCGAGGAATCGATAAATTTAGGTCTTCAGTCACACTTTCACTAACAGCAGCAATATTCTCCATCGAACGAACGTTGCGATGATGCAGATGTCTTACCACATTCGTAACAGACACATATTTTCAAATTACTTGACTGTGTTGGAAACTGTGTGCTCAGAAGGACGATCATGGCGACCACATTTTGCTCGTAAGATGGGAAACGAGGCTACTGCTGAATCACCATTTTTGGAAAAAATTTTAACAATGCTAACGCGTTGTTCGGTTATTAAACGATCCATATTATAAAATGGCAAACCTTAAACTAAACAAATCACACTTTGGATGACATTTAAGTTTGACATTTGTCAAAATACAGGGCTGTATTTTCCAAACCACGAAATGGATAACCCTGTAAAAGAATACTGCTTAGCTTAGTAGCTAAAAATGCTGGATAAATAACATGATAAAATCAATTGTTTGTATAGTTAAGCAATTGTTTGCAAGTTATATTTACTTTTTCTTTATAATATTAGCTATGTTTAGTGGTTCGTATGCTCGCCTTTGTTTTTAATAATTTCACAGTGTCTTTTTCATAGCAGAAACTAAATTTGTTGTGATATTAGGATCCGGTAATGATCACTCCTCTTCCAGGGCTTGTCACATAGAGCGTGTTTCTTCAGTTTCCATTTCAATTCACCCGAAAGAGATTCTATTGGGTTTAAATCCAGTGATTGTAGAGGCGTTCTTAACTGTTTTGGAGCATTGTGGAGTAAATATTTTTCAACTTTGTGTAGTCGATTTTTCAGAACATTGTCCTGTTGGAAAATGAAATCATCCACTTTATCTCCAAATGTCTAGAAAAACACGTTAATCCATTGTTAAAACTTGTTGAATCCTTCCTATATGTATGCCTATATTTATCATCCATACTGTTTTATGTTGTTAGTGTGACTTTTAAAAATTCTATATCTCTTTTTTTAATTAAAAGAACAGGCCGTACATATACTTGTTAATTTCTGTATTTGCTCACATTGCATTGGATCAAGTTAACTAAGAAAAATGAAAGATGCCTCTTTACTAATATTTTAAGTATGAATTTCAAGTTGACATACCCCAAATAAGAATAGTATTATTCAAATAGAGAAAGTCTTTTATGTCAACGCAGAGAGAAAGAGGTCAAAAAAATATCGTAACAACCATTAGAAATAATACGAAAAATAAACTGACGTAACCCGTGAAAAGTAAACAGTCAAAAACGATAAGTGTTGAGGTCGTATGTAATTGAAATTCAACATAAATAAACGATTGGTCGATTTGGCAATTGGACGCAGAAAATGCATCGGAAAGTTAAACAAGCTTGTTTTCGTTCTTTATCGAATGATGCCAAACAAACGCGTTATTTATGCGATGTTGAAATAATGCCTTTTAGTTTTTTTTTCTACCTGATAAGGATTACAGTTACAGTACAGGTAAATAAAATTTAATGCTGATACTTGCTATACAGTGAAAGAACAAACCGATTTTCATGAATTCCCTTTGTTCCAACATCTTTATTTTTTTTTATTGTTATACCAAAGACAATACTAAGTACAACTAATTGTCAATAAAATTATAGCATAATTTAAACAGGATATAAAGTTTAATAAATAATAGTTCATAAAAAAACGATTTTAAATGAGAAAAAAATATTTAAACGCTCTAAAAGTCCTAAACTCGAAAATATTTACTACTAAATACCAAATCACTTTTTGAAACTTTTCTAGGCGCGTTTCGTTGACTGTGTTAGTATTATCAGGAGATAATTTAATTATGATTAATAAATGAGATTAAATCATTTCCTGATGACTCTAATATGGTTAGAGAAACACGAGTCGAAAAGTTTAAAAAGGAATTTGGTGTTTAGTGGTAAATCTCTTCGAGTTTAGTGTTTCACATCGAAGGTTCCGATAGAAGAATTGAACTATAAAAATGACTAAAACACTTATATAATTCACGGTATTTTATACTGTATCCATTATTATCTATGACAGCCTGCGTTCATCTCGGAATTGATCCTACTAATTTTGTTGTTATATCACTTGATATATTTGCCCATTCCGAAAGTAATACGAGGTGCGTAAATAAAGTAATGGAACTGGTGGTGTAGCGTTCGATCTGGTAACACCGTCTGATGCATTTTAAGTGCGAGTTTCAACTCTCTGTCGTCACTTAGAAGTCCGTACCAATTATTTTTTCTGAAATGGATTTTTCTAGTGCCTTCTGAAAATGAGGAACAATAGTGTGCTATCAACTGAAAAATCCCTTAAACCACCTGAAAACCTGGCCCCTAAAACCTCGGGTTTCCAGAGGCCTATGGAAGTTTTGCAAAAGTTTTCATCGCACTGTGCCCAAGTTTAAAAAAGAACTTTATAGCGTACCGTTGCTCGTAATTTTCGCACTAAAAAATCAGAAAAAGGATTCACAAAAAGAACCACCTACGGAGTCCTCTGCCACCCCTCCAAAGGGATAGCCAACATTCTTGCCTGATCGAACCTTACGCTACCAGTCTCATAATTGTATTTATTCACCTCGGACGATTTTTAAAGAATTTATATTTGTATAGTTGACTTTCCTCAGTATTTGATCCACTAAATGCCGTAAATTATTAATAAGATTAATATTCGGTGATTGGCGAAATGTAATCAACCCTGTTCTGAAATTGTAGGTTTGGTTTGGGTCTTTCGAAAACTTCGCCGTGTGCTTTAGATCGTTGTCATATTGGAATTTGGAGGCATTCTTGGCATCTAATTGCGAAGCGTTTTCGAATAAGTTTTTTCGCAGTATGTCCACAAAATTCTCAGCATTTCGGATCCCATGAATGATTATTAAATTTCGAATCCTAATCCAAGACCAACACCACCAAGCCATAATATTCCCATCATCGTGTTTTACTATACACAATCTCTCTCGTTGAAAAGTCATTTTTTTTGAATATGAAATAGTCATAAAGAGACAGGTTAAGTGAAAAGGAAAATGGCCAATAGTTATAATACCTACTGAAGCGAAAAGTTAGTGAACAGACATAGTCACAAAAGAACGGTTAACTTTCACACCATACAAAACATTGCCATCAACTGAACAGATTGTGTAAAATCAATAAAATAACGCTCAAAAATGCAGGCAATTTCGATGTCGTCCATAATATTGAAGGTTTGTCTGCGCAATAAGTGTGCTAATGTCAAAAAAATTAACAAATGGCGCAAGATTCGAGAAGAATTATATAAATTTAACGCTTGTTTTGTTCACGTTTTAACTTCCATTATTTGATATTACACTGCTTAGGTATTCAAATGTCTTTACTATTTCTAGAATTTGTTGTTTACATCTAATGTTTTTTTCTTCTTTTGTTCTCATATCATCGAGAGAGTCGTAAATTTACTTTGACTTGTATTAATTTCGATCTTAAGTGTTTCAATTAATTTCGACCATAAAATGCGACCAAAAATGTTTAAGATCCGTTTTGAATGGCCCACAAAATGTTGACTTCTTGAATTTACTTGGACGTGGAATGTCTTTAAATTGAAACACGATGACTTCAAATAGGTATCAAAAGTATTATCCTGTTTGTATCTGATTTATTTTAACTCTGGATATCAATGTCAGTCAAGGTAACGGGGGTCATCGTTTACTAAAAGAAACCTTGTATCAGGGTCGATTAAAATACTCACGTCCTTTTGCCCTAGACTAGGATATGTAGTTCATACTTGAATTGCGCATCGGTATAACTGGTTACCATCTTAGCATATATCATCGTTATTAATTACTTTTATATTATAGGAAAAAAGTCTCTAACAGTTTGTATTTGGTTTCGATTTTTTGCAATAAACTCGATGTCGTTTGCATATAAGCGACGTTGCACTTTTATTGATGTGAGATTGCTGTTTCCTGTTGCCCTCCTTTTCTACATAAACACTCTTCCTATTTCAACCGACCATTATTCATTACACAGGGCAATATTTCTACTAGAATTCGAATTGTTTTTTGTTTAATTCTGAGTTTCAGTTCTGTAATGTTTTAGCCCATAACCCAGTACGACCTACAGAGTTCGAACAACTCCACTTAAAAAAAAAGCTTTGAAAAAGAACTTAATATAATCAAAAATATCGCAAAGGATAATGGATCTCAGTCCAGCATTATAGATAAAATGATAACGCTGATAATGATAAATGATAAACGATAACGCAACACCCGAAAAAGATTCTAAAAATTGGCATGCAAAACTATATTCATAAATTAAGTTCCAGAATCACAAATTATTTCAAAAAAAGAAAATATTAATATTGTCTCGGATGCTAATTAATAACAGAGAACAAAAGTTTGTAACAAACCAGGAGTATACGAAATAATATGTAACATGTGTGACGCTTTTGATATATATATATATATATATATATATATATATATATATATATATATATATATATATATCAAACATATATCAAACATATATCAAAAAACTTTGACCCCCTCATGGCGGCCATATTTGTTTACCGATTTTTGACATGTCTTGTCAGTTGTTTTCCGAAAGGTTTGCAATTAAATCATGATTCGTTTCACGTTAGAAGAACGTTTGGAAATTCTCCAGTTTTATTACGCAAATTTGCGGTTCCCTCGTGCTACTCAACGAGCAATTCAGACCCATCGTGGTGGTCCTTCTGAACAGGCTATTAATTGTGTTATTAGAAAATTTTAAAGTGAGTTTACTCTCCACGATAGTGTGGTTCCTGTTCGACGAAAAAAAGCCAGAAGTGTGCCACCAGAAGAATATTCGCGCGTTTCGCGCCCTCCATCCACCCGAGATTATTTTCTAAAATAATCCCGTATCTGCACTATTTGGTAGATGGGATAAGGTTTCCGTAGTCGAAAGCTACTCACAAAACCGTTATCTTCTCTTCCATTGGTGTTTCCGCTGCTTGGCCGCCGACGGGGTGGGCCAAGCGCTTCGCACCACTCCCCTCTGGGGGACAAGTACCAGAGGGGGGTGTAATCTTAAAGTATTTATTTTCCGATCACACTGATGGTGTTTCGGTCAATATATATCTCTTACCTTTGAACCTGAAAGAGAGAAAAAACTTCACTTCACTGCACATCGCCAATTTCTTTCCTTTTTTTCAAACGGGGACATAGTCCTATCCCGCGTTGGGCAACAGTCAACCTAATCCTC
Source organism: Cosmopolites sordidus (assembly GCA_031761425.1). Lineage (NCBI taxonomy): Eukaryota > Metazoa > Arthropoda > Insecta > Coleoptera > Curculionidae > Cosmopolites > Cosmopolites sordidus. The sequence goes on along the minus strand of JARFXV010000817.1, from coordinate 625,478 downwards.
CAAGAGTTGGAGTTTCGGTCTTCTGTGCCGTCGACCACCCAAAGCTGCGATGTCTTCCGGACGATAGTCCGTTAACCTTCGCAGTTCTTGATTTGGGTGGTCCCGTATCTTCAGAAAGGCTTTCTCTGCCTTTTCTTGCATGCACTGCCTAAAGGGAGTCCACATCATCTCTCTGTGTATCTGTACATTGGAGATGTACCAAGGGGCATCGAGAGCTAGCTTGTTCTCGTAACTTTCCAATTGCTTGATGTAGGATTTTGCCGCGTAGCCCCACGCGATCGATCCGTACATCATAACGCTTCTCACTAATGATCTGATCATTAGGATCTTTAGCTTCACGTCTAATTTGCTTGTTCTGCAAATTAGCGGGTAAGCTATCTTCACAACAGACACGGCTTTACACCGTGCGTTCTTCGCATGTTGCCTCCATGACATCGTCTTGTCGAAGGTGACACCTAGATACTTTACAGTATCCTTCCATGCCACTCTTTCGCCTTCTATTTCCAGTTGATGACCGGGTCTGCTCTTTCTCTGCGAGACGTGTATAGCCTGTGTCTTGGTGATGTTCACCTTGATCTTCCAGGCTATCAACCACTCCATCAGATCGTCCAGGTGTTCCTGGACGAATCCGACGGCGCGGTCCGGTCGTTTGTGTCGTGCCATAATGGCCGTGTCATCTGCATACAGGGCTATTCTAGTGTTATTCCTCCGCGGAATATCACTGGTGTATACATTGTAGAGGTGGGGCGCTAGCACCGCTCCTTGCGGTACTCCTGCCTCCACCCATCTACCAGAAGAATATTGCCGCCGTTCAAGCAACGTCTCGGTTGCTCGCCGCTCGCAAGAATTAGGCCTCTCGCCAATGACAGCCTGGCGAATTTTAAGGTTGGACTTAGGCTTGCATCCATACAAAATGATACTGGTACAAGACTTGAAGCCAACCAACCATCACATTCGTGGTGAATTTGTCGAGTGTGCTCTCGAAATGATGGAAGCCGACAACCAATTTCATTGCAAAATCATCTTCTTCGATGAGGCTCATTTCTGGCTCAATGGCTTCGTCAATAGACAAAATTATCGGTGTTGGTGCAAATCTAATCTACATGTGATACATGAGAGTCCTTTGCATCCGTAAAAATCACTACAAGGCAATGCTGGAAGATTTTTTTCTTGAAATTTGATGGAATCAATGCGGATGACCTTTATTTTCAACATGATGGCGCACCACCGCAGATTTCGCGAGTAAATATGGGCTTATTGCGAGCCAAGTTCGGCAACTCGTTAATTTCACTATCGCTTGGCCTGCGAGATCATGCGATTTAACTTCTTTAGATTATTTTCTTTGGGGACATGTGAAAAGACATTGGCGACTTGGAAACTAACATTCATCAAGCCATAGTCGCCATACAACTTGAAATGTGCGCCAGGGTCTTTGAAAATTGGCGCGAGCGGATCCGTATCTGCAAAAAAGGCCGTGGTGGTAATCTGGCTAAAATCATATTCAAATCATAAATTGCATACCTGAATCTCTTAAATAAACCGATTTTGAGCAAAAAATGTGCAGATCTCTCAATGATAATCGCAGAAAGATGGGCTTTGCCAAACATTGTATAGATCAAAACCATTTTTTAACATCAATAATGCCAAATTGATACCTAGCTGCAATAAAAGCAGGAATTTTCCGGAATTAAAAAAGCTATATACGACCGTAAAAATATAACAAACACCCAGCTAGACTTCGGGCATACTCCAATTATTGAAAGTGTCATAAATTTAAGGAGTCAACCGAAAAAAAAACGGACCTCCATTAGATAGAACTTTGAAACTTTAGTTTATTTTTTACATAACTCTCTTTGAAAATGTTCGCGAGGCCGAAACGTATCAGAAAATATCTCGAATATATTGTAAAAGAAATAAAGTGTTTTAATTATTATCATTGTAATATTTTAGATGGCTCAACGTTGATCGTGCTCTTCATATAACAATAAAATAAGGAGTGAAAGATATGAGCCTCATCTTGCTGAAACCATGTGTCGACATTAGCAAGACTAGACCTTGGTAATTATTGTGTCGAAAACGTCTTGATCATGTGAACATAACGGACTAAAGTAACACCAGTTGCATTTTCATTGGTATCTTCCAAAAATACGGACTAATAATGCTAAAAGGTTATATTACATAGCACTCTATGACCTTTTTACTATAAAAAATGCAAGAATTTCTCTCGCAGAAAATGTGCTTCATCATCCAAGAATTAGCAATCAAAACGTATGCGGTTATCCTGATCATGATCTCTCAACGCATACTACTATACTACCTGAAACCCCGCCTCTCTCTCTCTCTATGTTTGCGGAGAAACGTACAGTTATTTCTCTACTTGAACCTTTTTTTTGCCAATGACTTCAAAACAATCAAATCATGCTTTTCTAGCATGATCAAACCGTACTGGATCATTACTCATAATACTGTCATTATTTTTATATTGCAAATACAGTGAAGGTAGGCGCTTTAACCCTAACCGAGAGAGGCGCGGTAAATTTAATAATATAACGCCCCTGCTACACTCTGTATAAGAATTAGCTCCTTATTAACAGAATGTTATATAAACTAAATAGGTATTATCCGTGAGGAAATCATGTTAAGAATGTTATAAGATTTGCTGTAACTTTAGTGATAAACGACTTCACACACATTTAGATATTTGCTTTTGACGATTTCATCACTTTACTTTTCTCAATATTTGTAATGGTAGGTTTAGTTTGTATTATTTTTCGTTGTTGACATAATTGACTTTCACTATTTGAACAACACCAATATTACTGCCTCCGTGGAATATTAAAGAATTTATTTAAGGAAAAAGTTACACTGAAAAGGAAAATTACCTTACTTTCCTATTACATATAACCTGTTCTAAATCAAATGATAAACAAACACATTCTTATGTTGTTTGTATGAAAAGTTAATATCATTCTATGCATTCGACAAAAATATCCGAAATCCATTATTTCGCATACTCGAGTTGCTATTTATGTATCCAGAATAATAAATAAAAACACATATTTATCATCGAAAATGGTATTATTGTTTTTCAGAATATTCTCCGCGATGATCAATACACTTTTGCATACGATTGAACCAATTTTCATGGCACTTCCGATTCCATTCCGATTGAGGTATCTCCCAAACATGCATTTTGAACGCACCAACCGCTTGTTCTGTCGTCGAAATTTATTCTTCACGGACGGGAACAAAAAGAAATCATTGGGTGCCCAATCAGGACTGTACAGCGGATCACCCATTAATTCGATGTTTTGACCGGTTAAATATTGAGTTATTCGGTCCGATGCGTGAGAGCTCTATAGTGGTACTGTAGCCACATGCTCATTTATTCCAAAAAAAGAAACGACCATTTGCTTCGAAGTGCTTCTTGCGCAAAAAACTTTTGTTTGGTTTGGCTCATTTTGAAACACCCATACATTCGACTACTGTTTACTTTTGGGCTCATATACTTAGATTCAAGATTCGTCACCTGTGTAGATGTTATACCATGGTTTTTAGCGCCCCATGATTGTATTTTTTGAGCATTTCTTTGCACCAATCGACACGAGCCTTTTTTAGAACCATTGTCAAATTATGCGGAATCCAACACGCACAAATATTTTTTCACTGCTAAATGTTAATGTAAAACCTTGTGTATGCTTGTTATACTAATACCCAGGAATGCCTTAATCTGACGGTGTCACAAGAGGAGCTTGCTTTATCAGTTCGCTCACAGTATCGATGTTTTCTGGTTCAACAACCGATTTTGGATGATCTTTAAATTTGTCCGGGAGCTAACGGTGGTCACGATTGAATTCAGTAAACCAGTGATATACAGTGATTTTCGATGGTGCTTGATCGCCAAAAGTAAAAAAGAGTTGATCGATGTACTGTTATTGAGACAATCCACTTCAAAAGTTATAGTAAATCATCGCACGAAAATTCTCACGAGTTAATTCCATTTTTTGACAGATGAAATTTTCAAGTCATTAAACAACACAAACAACCCCCGTATGACAAGACGTTCCTAGTACGTATACAGTCAACAATGTCAAATTTTAAGATGTATATGTCAGATGGCGCCTAGCAACACCATTGTTGCCAATTCCTGTTACGTAAATAGCAACCGTCGCATTATTGGTTCCTTAGCGGCAGACAAATAATTGTTTAGGTAGTTACCATGGTTAGTCCTATGCAGACCCGATACAGAGATAGCATAGTGCGGAGTCAAATCTTTACCGTCCTGAGATGTTTCACACGCATAGGTTTACTTGCTTGCGGTGGTGCTCGAGTAAAGCTAACTATATTTTCTTAAAGTAATGTTAAAAAATTAAATACTTTCTTTCTGGGAGTTCAACTGCACGGAGACGAAAGGAGGGAGAGAGAGGAAGAAGGGAGAGTGAGGAAGGGGTGAGGGGCGGGAGGGAGGCATTGAGAGAAGGAAAAAAGAAAGGGAAGGAAAAAAGAGGGATAGGGGGAGGAAGAAGGACAGTAAACCAGACCAGTTCATGCACTAATGGTGTTACCACCTAAAGCTTCCTGCAGTGTTGTCAACCGTTCTGGATTTCCATATCATCTCCACACTCTTGTTCTACATATATCTGCACCCAGTCCAAATCGAGACTTATCATTCTCGAGTCCAGTCATGCCTACCCCAGTTTACGTGTTCCTCATCCCACTGAAATTTATAGATGTGATTTCCTCTGAGAAACACAAGCACTCTTACAGGTCTCCAAGCATGCTTTCTGGGCTCATCGAGGTTAGATGGTTTGATGTTTGAGGTTGGTTGGTGGTTAAGGTTTGATATTCTTGATGGTTTGGTTACTAACTACCACTTCATGTGTAGTAGACAGCCGATTTGCTGATTGCGATGCTGTAATTCTGCGGCCCCATAAAGGCTCTAGTCGAAAAAAACGGTCTTGAAACTAGTTAGAGCTTCTTGTATGGTCTGTATGCCGTTCGGCTACATCACCTGCTTCTTGCAATCTGAACCATACACCATTAATTGTATTTCCGTGGACGCAGAAGGCTTCAGCAACTGCACTTTGTCTAATGCCACCTAAATCGAGACTTATCAGTCTCGGGCCCAGTCATGCCTATCCCAGTTTACGTGTTCTTCATCCCACTGAAGTCTATTGATGTGATTTCCTTTGAGAAACACCACCACTCTTACAGGTCTTCGAGCATGAAATCTGGGCTTATGGAGGTTTGATGGTTTGATGTTTGAGGTTTGAGGTTTTTGATGGTTTGGTTACTAACTACCACTTCATGTGTGGTAGGCAGCCGATTTGCTGATTGTGATGCTGTAATTCTGTGGCCCCATAAAGCCTCTAGTCGAAAAAAATGGTCTCGAAACTGGTTAGTGCTTCTTGTACGGTCCGTATGTCGTTCGGCTACATCACCTGGTTTTGAGCTACCCCTCGAACAGCAACTGCACTTTGTCTAATGCCGCCTTGAATTATTGTCACTACACGTAATTGAATGTCATGATCTAAGTGATGTATATTCATTTACAAATACAAGACTAAATAAAAATGCATGCGCATACCCAAAATACTCATAAAACCATCAGACTCATTTTCGGGCTTCTGTTAAAAAAGCATTTTTTTGCATTACTTTATTTTTACCGATATTCATTATCATCAAATGAATATTTTGATGTGTATAATAAGTAAAATTAACTCTCTCCCATACATAAAAAAAACCTTTATTAACAAAAATAAATTTTATTTTATATAAAAAAAAACACCCCACAAAAAATAGAACAGGAACAATAACATAAATCCACTGTTTATGAGGTTTATGAACCACATAAACCTTCATATAGTGGACGTCACAAAGTAATAACGGATATTATTATGGCTGATTAATTAATAATTATATTTCACTCATCCAAACTGATTAACTAAAACATTTATTCTAACCTAAAATTAACTTTTTCTTGTAGATGAATGGCGAATCTAACTGTAATAACAAGAAAAGTTTTCGATGATGAGTAACAATTTACAAACAAGAAACATAGAATTAGATAATATTTTATCCAGTCATTGGAAAATGCTCTAAAAATGTTTATCTCCTAGGGTATGCCATTTGGACGTTTCCTGATTTACTGCGAAGTTTGGACATAAAATTTGGTGTGAAGGCTGCTGGATTCCGATGAACCGAAGCGATAAAGCCTCTTGGTACAGTCTGGAGTGGAGATGGGTCATGGCTTGAGCTGCTCACAGATGTGACAGATGGAACCTGTGAGGATGAAAAGCAATCGCATAGAGAAATCTTAGTGTTAAATCCTATTTTTCTATGTTTTGTTACTTTTTTTAAAATAAATACTATAAATTAAATGGTGTTTTATTTATTAATACCATTTTTTTCTTCAATTGGTTCAAACTGAAATTGCTTAGGTTAAGTCAAACTTACGAGGGTTAACCGAAAATAATATAGACAGTAGTAACCCTCTTTTAGCAAGATATCGCAAGAGCAGTTGGGTATAGAGGGTGTTTGATATACAGGGTGTTTGGTACATCGTTTGCCAAATTAAAATGGCCGATAGGAGAGGTCTTTTGCTAAAAAGCTGCTCGGCCTCTATACAGCATTATTGGGCCTACAAGTTTTTTTATGTTAATTATTTAATTCTTTATTAGAAAAATTCCTAAAGTCAGCATTGAAACTTGAATGCAAAAATAAGTTATTGGTATAGCTTCCAAATTATTTTTTTTATTTTAATGTATAGTGTTGTAGCGTTCTATGAAAATAAAAATTAGATGCAAGCGACATATACTTTTTTATAGACTCGCAAAGTTTTTGAAAGAAGTAAAAATAAATGTAAAACTCAATTTTGAATTGCATATTTAAAAAAAAAACTAAAAGTGAACATGGTCTTCAAATTCTTTAAGAAAAAATATCTGGTTTATCCTGTTTTTAACGGTATGCATTCATGCCATAAAATCCTTTTACTAACTTCACTAATTTGCTAACTTTGTGTATCGGGGCACATTAGGCTTATATTCGATATTACTTCTTTGCGTAAATAACATACGCTAAGTAGGTAGAAAATGCTATCTCACTCTTGCGCAGTGAAGTCTGACTGCTATCTCTTTCTTACATAGAGTACTAACGTTTCTTGGACTTGAAGTAAAAAATAAAACCTTAATAATCAATGTTTTAATTAATCACAAATCTTGCACGAATTGCTGACTTCGGTTGCGTATGCATCCGCGCAATCTTCGCCTCATTTCTACTGCAGTAGTATGTAAAAGAATTTCTTCTTTAATTATGAAAGCTGCCTCTATGTGTTGGAATAAATCTTCCCTAGTTTCAACTTCTGTAACAGATACAAGTTCTTTTGCCCTTCCCCAGATGTAAAAATAATTTCCAATTACTCCTGCCCATACACTGATACTGAATCTTCTCTGAAATAACCTCTGTCTTTTGACTCCTTGGTTGTCATCTCTCGGCGACCAGTGGTGAAGGACGTGTAAATTAAGAATTCCTTGTTTATTAAATTTGAACTCATCCATCCACAGAAAACTTTTTAAAAAGTCAAGATCTTCAACAAAGATCAAAGATCTTTCAACAATCTTTATCAAAATTGATATTTTCAAGACCTGCAACCAATAAAATAAGCGTAAGAATGCTTTACCTACTGCCAATATTTTTTATTTAATTTGAAATGTTAAGTACGTACGGCTAGTGATAACACGCGCCGTGGGAATTCATCTTTAGCGTGTATGGGTTGTAAGTCTGTTCAAAAATACCTACCTTGTACCGGAGTGTAATGAAAGGCATGTTTCTTATTTTGGCAAAATACTTTCCACACCTTCCAGATAGAAATTTCGAGTAATGCAACCATATTTCTGACGCTTCTAGTAGGTTCTTCTTCGAACAGCGCCAAAATTTGCTCATCAATTTCAACATTGTGTGTTTGGAACGTCTGGCAGGAAGATAAGCGTCTGTTAGAAAAAAAACATTCTTGATAGATTCTTTGTGCTTCTCGTGCAACACCATTGGCGCTTCCATATGTCATCAAAATGTCCGCGTAGTCTACTGTACAGAATGCAGCCATCATCAAATTAACAAAATGTCACAAAAACACTAACAAAACTAAAGAAAAACTAACATAACTCAACAAAAAGAAATAACACAAGTAACAGAATTAAAAGACTAGCGGCGCTGCGTTGAAACAATAAATGCGTTAATCAGCAAGAGCAAGTCAAAGACAGTCAAATCTCGACTAAAAAAACTAAAACCACGGCGCGCGTTTTTTGAGCTGGTTTTCCGTTTATCTAGAGAAAAAGAGAGACAGATGATGCAATTATACTGTGTCTGAGGGAGATAACAGTTTTTACTTGCTTTGCACGTGTTGTTTACACAAAAACAAGTTTTATCCTGCATATTGAGTATCAGCCTAATACATCCCGATACACAAAGTTAGCAAATTAGTGAAGTTAGTAAAACGTTAAAAAAATTAACGTAAAAAAGCCTGTTGGCCCAATAATGTAGGCAAACGATGCATCAAACACCCTGTATGTTATTTTCTCTTAAGAACCAACTTACCTTAGGGCCATTACCTCATTGTTTTTTTTATTAGGATGTCGGAATTGTTATCAAGTTTTTTTTTCTTATTCTCAAATACCTATAATCTACTATTTCAAGGTATCAATACCAGAAATCTTGTGAAAGTAGTAATATAACGTAAAACACGACAACATTTTAAGAATTAAACGGTAGCTCTTCTTCTTCTTCATATCCTGTGTGTCAAGTTGACCCTGAGGCCCTTACTTTTGTTCTCTTATTACGATTACGACTGTTTCGCGACAGTCGCAATCTGGATTTTATGCGCCGTCCTTTTGGCGCGGTTAATACCATACGGTACTGGTCGAGATTAATCGACCGAAGTGAAATGATTACTGCTCCGGAAACGACCCGCGAGGGTCGAGTCCAGTGGAAGTTTATTCGTAGATCGATTGGTTGGTACGCTGGTCGTTGTCGCTGGATTTTTTGAATGAACTGATGTGCTGTTCGGTTCTTCTTCGTGTCTGTGGTGTTTTGGCCTATTCTTTTTTGTTTTCTTGGTGTTATTCTGTTCTATTTTGTTTTATTATTCTCTTTTTTGTTTTCTTGATGTTCTCTTTTTTGTTTTCTTGACGTTATACCGGTGTTAGTGGTTTTATTTCGATGTTGTTGATAGCACAGAATGGACGGACTGGATGTTGTTGTCGGTCCCAGTGCGTTTCATCTTCACCGTCTTCGGGGCTAAGGCTTATTCTCTTGGTTAGGTTTGAGGTCGCCACGCGTCCTGCGTGACGAACCTCGGGGGGTGCCCGCTCCCTAATCCAGTTCGGACTCCCGTTGCTGGAACGGTCAACAGCCATGGACGTCTGCCCCCACGATGGCCAGCGCGCTCGCAACGCATCCGACCACCACAGAGTCCATCCTCTGCTTACAGTATTACACTGTTTATTCCATGTTAGCGAGTCCGGGCAAGAAGGATTTGGTGTTGCTGCCGGTCCCGGTGCTTCGTTCTTCACCAACTTCGGGGCTAAGACTTATTCTCTGGGTTAGGTTTGAAGTGCCGACTGGCGGAGACGACACTTCGGGGTTGTCCGCTCCCTTGGCCAGATCTGTACGTCGGCGACCGAGACTACCAACGGACACTGCTATCTGTCCCCATGGTGACCAGACATACACGTCCGATCACCTCAGAGTCTCGTTCCGAACTGAAACGGTAGCTCGTAGGAATTACACATTTACTTATTTTGTTAATTCTTTCGTTAATTCTTAACCTACAAACAATTTCATAGGACACAATCGTCCGAATGGAACATACATTTTAAGTCAAATCATTGAAAAAGCAATGTAAAGTAAAACTCATGTAGGCGCGAATAGGGATAACACAAAAAGCCGTAGACCAAAGATATGATGACAAGACAAGCAAGAAGAGGTACTGAAGAACTACTGCACATAACAACAGGCAATCGCGAATCGCTGCTGGCGATCGATCCGATTGGAGGCGAAGATTGAAGGACTAACGGGTTGTAGCACCACAAAAAGAAGGTGAAAACATACCTAACAACTAATATCCCTAATAATTGTTTAAATGGTTGTGGCAAGTCATATATTTTTTCCTTTTTTTAGGTTTTTCGCTACGATCTAAAACTCAAAAATATCAAGAATATCTCTTCTTATATTAATAAAATAATCACTTGGTAAAAAACAAAACGGAGACTGATTTTTCAGTGATTCTCTTTCTGTAATACATTTGCTTAATGAACAAAAATTTTAAAAATACAAAATTTTCTAAGATAAATACACACTTTTGAACGTTAACGATTTGGGGAGTCTTCTCTTCCCGTTTTCAAAAGGAATCTAAAAATAATTTATAATAATTTCTATACAATACTCTAAAAGATAGTAAGTAAATATATTTTGTATATATCAATGATACTTACATTGACTATAATATTTTTTATTGACAGGGACATACTACCAAAAAAATTATATAGGTGAGGTTTGCCGTGTGATTATTGCGTATTGAAATATTTAAACGTTCTTAATTGTGTTCTTTAGAATCGGAACTCACATTGAATTTAAATCTACCGAAGGCATAGCAATACAGTTATTTTTATTTAAATTAATTAAAGTGGTTTCTTTTAATCTTCTGCATTTAGGTACCGATTCTTTTAATACAGTTTTGGAATTATTCCAATTGATTGTATGTCCCGATTCCCATGCGTGTTGGCAAATTATAGATTTATTAAAATCGCCCTTTCTAAGAAGGTTTTTATGTTCTTTTATTCTAACATCTAACGGTCTAGATGTCTAGCCTATTTAAAATTTGCCACGTTCGCAGGGAATTGTATAAGCCACATTTTTGGTATTCTGTTGTATGTGGTTTGGTTTGGTTTTTGCCAATATAGATCTAAGAGTATTTTTTGTTGTAAATGTCGGTGTTATGTCGTATTTATTTCCTACTCTTTTAATTGGGTCAGAAATACCGTGGATGTAAGAAATTGTGAGGTTAATTGTTTGAGAGTTTTTATTATTGTTATTAATAAGTTGTCTGTTTTTTTCTGGTATCAAAAGATTTAAAAGATTTACCTATGAAACATTTGGGTAAGTACTAAGTAGTTTGGTTTTTGTAGTAAACTGCTTCTTTTCGTAGTGTATCACTGTCAGTACAAACAACCAGAATGACCATGAAACCAGAATGAACATTGGATCAATCTTCTTTACAGGAAAAAAATGCATGCAGACAAATATTTCAATACGACTTCTTGTAGAAGTAGTTTGTGTTAAATTCTCCAATTGGTAAAACTATTATCCTTTTAGATCACCAGAACCTTAGAAAGGTACTGGACCACCTAAAACATATCTGAACAAAACTGCAACTGCATTATCCCCCTAGTAAAAAGTTGGAAAAATCGCTTTAATCAATTAATTCCATTCAAATTCGTGTAGAAATACCACACATTTAGATGAAGTCGACCATGCTCAGAAGCTACTAGATCATGGACGCTGCAACGTACGGACAGATCGTTAAATTTAGCAACAATATAGAAAATGAAGCAATAAAATGTATAACACAGTTAGGCATATTATATGGTTCTTCCTAAGAAGGAAATACGACTCCAAAATTGTAAGCTATTTGATTTTTCAAATTGAACTGTTAGGCACGTTTTATTGGAATTGACAGGAAACAATTTCAATTATTACCAAGCCAATTTTGTACATGTAAAATGAGGTTATTATCATGCAAAGAAAAGCTCAATTTATAAACTATTTTAAGGCACCAAAAATGGCTTCATAAATTTAAATGATCATATTATCTTAGGCATTTTAATCTGTAAATGTTTCAAAATACATCAACTAGACTACGAACTTTATTTTACAACTCTTTAGACCACTATTTCGCTTTAACTTCAATATTGATGATACATTGAGTCAAATGATGATAGTTAATCATAACCGCTAAAAAAATAAAGTTCCTAATGCAAATAACACTAAATTGGAAATTCAGAACAATATGTTAAAAATGATATATACTACGAAAATACATATAAAAAATGTGATCTAAAAATATTAAACACATTTAAAGTTAAAAAGGCATATGTATGTGATATCATTGCTGCCGATATGGGACATGCGGTTTTACGCCTTCTCCCGTATTACTGTATTTTTAATCCAATTGAGCATATGTTGCATCAGGCAAAATCCAATGTTAGAGCAGAAAACATTTCTCTGACTCTAAGTGCAAGTGCTGCAACATTAATTAGGAAGGTTGTGGATAGTATTCCCAAAGAAAGTTGGATAAATTCGATTAACCATGTTATTAAAATAGAAGATGCCTATGTATCATTTACTAATAATATAGAGCCACTTATTATTAATGTAGATCAAAGTGATAGTGAGAGCGAATCCGAATTAAATGTATAATTAAATTTAAGTTACAATTTTTATTGTACTAATAAATTCAAAATATACAAACCAATAAACAATGTTTAGGTCACATATAATAATAATAATTTAACTTTATTTATTTTTTTCCAATACTTTATTTTTCCCAAAATTATTCAGAAGTTAAACTATTACGGCTCTGGAGCCATTTAAGAAACTAGGAATATTTTTGAGATTTACTGGGGTAATTAATATTTTACGAAAGGCAACGAAATTTCTTGAAACGGACTACGGGGCACTGTAAAAGATTTCTGATAGCGAAAAAGACACTAAATAGCCAAAGAAGCTGATGCGTCTCTAATCAAGATAAATAAATAAAAATACATTCGAATGGTCAAACCAATAGTTTATGTTTTCTTGAACAATTCCGGGTATTTACCAGATGTGGCGGTTAATAATTCTTAATTTTTTCTTAAAAAAACACATTTAATTCGTGAGGAGTTTAAAAAGGTTTATTCAAAGTATGCGTCATGGCTAGCTGCACATTTTTCCCATATGTCTGACAATTTGTGGATGCTATTCCAGAAAAATCGTACATCGGTTAATGTGTTCCAGTCATCAAACTATTTTGTTGAAGTGTTTCATGAAAATTGCGTGAAACATCGATGTAAATGATGATACGGTGTACAAGATATGAATAAAAATCATTATGTATTTCTTGCAATAACCCCCTTTAAGGATAAACAATGATATTGGAGGACTCGAACACTGCCGTGCCGAATACATCATACAAAATGTTAAAGGAGTTTGGATACGCTTTTTTATTATTTAATTTTATTAGCTATTTTAACAAAATTCTTTTATACACAATAAAATTTAAAACATAAACAACTAAACTGTGTGGGATTTGTTTTTGGACATTTGATAGTTTTAGTTAAAATGTTCAAAAGAAAAAGTTTGTAAAAAAGAAATGAGAGATGTACTAAAACACCAGTTACTATTAGAGCTGCCCCAGTGGACCATACAAACAACGAAAAAGACTAGGCTATCGCGTTGCAGATTACAAAACCCCCAAGCAAGCAATTTTTTTCCTCTAAGTATTAACCTAAATAACCATGAAATCACAAAGCTGCATTTACGAGACCCCAAAATAGTAGTAGAAAAACGGTTTCAGTAACAACATCCGGATAACGTAAAAGAAAACTCCAACTACTGAACTTTATAGCGTATAGCACTGAATAAAAGAAAAATAAATGTGAACAAATATATATTTATATTTATAAATAAATGTAAAACAATAAAAGAAAAATTGATATGAACAAATGCAACACCCAGTATATATTTGAATACTACTAGCATATCTTGAGCTCAAAAAGTTATACACTTAGGTTTACTTTATGTTTCTATATACGATTGCTAAGAATGTGAGAAACAAAACTATTTACAAAAAATTGTATTTAATAAGCTAAGTAGTATTCTTACAGATCTGCTGAAAGTGATAAAATACCACCATGATCAAGTCAAACTGTTGAAACGAGGGTTGTATGATAAGTACCTGGACTTTACAAGAAAACATATTTTAATGTGCAAGATGTAACACTTTCATGTGTAATTGAGCTCAAGAAACCACAAGTTCGTGTACCTCGTAGTTTCAGGCTAATCAAACTATGGACATGAAAGAAACAGATTTTAGTTTACGTAAAATTAGATTACTGCACAAGTGTTGCATTTTTTGATATCCATTATAAATCGAACCAGTAGAAGAATTCCTTGAAAGAGATTTTTTGAAAATCTGTTAATTACCCCAAAAAACTTCGTTTATAGCCTATTTATTTATCCCCCTATCAGAGCTGAAAACCATTTAGATAGGACAGAAATCTCACGGTGTTCTAGTACGCAGAATATTGTTCACGCATTTATCCGAGGCATAATACAATTATGGAACGTTATTAAGTATCTAACTCAACATTTAAAACAACACATCTCTTGTCATATTGCACTTTAATGCTAAACCATAACCTTAAAATGCCGGAACGGCTAAGATCAAATGGAGAACAAAACTGAAGTACGGCGATAATTGAAAGACTTCGCGCTGGACATAAACCAAACCAAAATAATTCGTTTGCTCAAGTACCCGACGGCACTGGAGTATCGTGTGAAATGTACCCGACATAATTGTGACCTCTGGATACACACGGCTTCCAGAAAAGGCTCCGCCCCATAAAAGGATCCTTCGAAAGATCGAACGGCAAGGACGCCAGTTATTCTAGAATATACTCATAAGCTAGTTTCAGTGAACCGAGGACAAACTTGGCGAAAATTGTCGACAAAAGTTGGTGAAAGCGAATCCAAAATTCGACGATTAAGGTCCGATAAATACTTTCCGGGAACGGAAAACGAAGTTACGGGAGAGGACGTACTTGGCGAAAATTCTCGACAAAAGTTGGTGTAAGCGAATCGACTGATTAAGTCCATGTGACGATTAAGGTACGATAAATCCTTTCCGGGACTGGAAAACTACCGTTACGGGACAGGATGTATCAGAATATTTGCTGATGAAAAACAAATTACCGTTGAGGCAAAATTCAATAACAAGGTGTTGTGATCTCCTGTCCCGGTATTTTAATGAAAGAAACCATATGTACGCGTTCTGACGAATATTCCGAATATTATGACTTCTAAAGACTTTCTGGAGGCCCTATATATTTCAACAGGACAGTGCACCGATACACTTGGATATTTTTTGGTTCAACGAATTATAGCCTAATAGTCTAGATTTTAATCCGTTGGACTATTATATATAGAGTATTACGTCAGGAGTCCATAGGTGACATCTGGTGATACAGAGGGCATTTCGGGAAGAGAATCAAGGCAGTGATTCGGGCTGAAGGAGGCTATACAGATTAAATATATATTAGAGATTTGCCCTTCGAAATATGCAGAAGGTTGTAAATTTTAAAATTTTGTATAAAAACATTATTCACTTTGTCTAGATTTTGGTCAGACACCCTGTATGTTTGAACACATGCGTTTAATAAATTGAACTAAAATGGAACCACTACCTCCATATAAGTAGTAATAAATGAACTTTTTACTTTAATGTAGATTAGAATGAACCATAAAACATCTAGTGCTTGTGTATTTAGCCTAGTTATTTATGAGAGCAATTTCCCCATATAGCCGTCTTACCGTGCATACTTTCCTATAAAAAAATGAGGCCTAATTCATGGTATCGACCTAGGAAAAATTTTCTACAAATAAAACACACCTCTACGAAAGAAAAGAAAAACAAAGGCCGATCCATCAGGTGTAAGTTTTCGATTTTCGACCGCTTCTTGAAAGGTTTCGTTCCTGAGAGTCTTGAAGCATATCCCCTTGCAAAGCGTCTAAAAAATATATCATTTTTACCCGTACAAATAATCTCTAAAGTAAGATGTCGAAGATCGGAGACAGATTATTATATTATT
This sequence comes from Cosmopolites sordidus, assembly GCA_031761425.1. NCBI lineage: Eukaryota > Metazoa > Arthropoda > Insecta > Coleoptera > Curculionidae > Cosmopolites > Cosmopolites sordidus. The sequence goes on along the minus strand of JARFXV010000817.1, from coordinate 609,579 downwards.
CAGAAACCAATAAGACTTGTCGATGAAGCTGATATGCCGGATATAAGGTAACCCAAATAAATAATGCACTAGGCCGTAAGTATCAGGACATTAATAATTCAATGACACATTTTACATAGGGGCTATTAATACGCACTGGAAACTGGGCAAATCGAAAAATATTGTTCATTTTTTATTTATAAAATGGAGGGGGCGATTTAACTTAACCGTAATCAATAGCGACAATATTTTAAATAAAATCGACATATTCGTCAGATTTATCAGTTTAATATAACATACATAAATATCGAAGAAGGAATATTCGTGGTCAAATAATAGAGAATATTACGGAATTTGATACTCATTTATACTAGATATTCATAGACTTCAGAAAGACCTACGATCGTGTACAAAGAGAAGTGACATAAGAGGCCATGGAGGATATAGGAATACGAGCTAAGCATATTAGCTTAATTCAGATGATGATGCTGAACTCTACGGCAGTAGTAAAAATCTAACAACCAATCACGGTAAAATATAAAATTGGAGAAGCTTTACGACAGAGGATCGATTTGCACCAGTCCTGAACAAAGTCATCAGTGAAACAGACATAGACGTAAATTGAACAATCACAAACAAAAAAAGAACTGGTAGAGAGTATGCCGATGACCAAAATGAACCTGAATGACCCGAATGAACACGATTGAATAGGATATTAAGATACGTATGATGAAATACAGGTGAAAGCCAAGAGTCGATCTAGTAGTAAATATAGACAAAACAAATGTAATGAAAAAGAGAATTAATCCTACACGAGATCAAAAGTGCATAATCGGCTACGGCAACATTGAAGTTAAACTTAAACACCCTTCATGGGGACCAGATCTTACATCTGGGTACGGGGAGTGACGCCCCTGGGGATCCGAGTTGTCCCTTAAGCCACGTTGTAGTGTGACTCGTGGTGACGGCTGAGTGACAAATGAGGGTATCATTTGTCGTTAACGGAGCTCCAGAGTACCTCCCATCGCCCTTTGAAGTGCTTAGGGTTATCGCAGTACAGAGCACTGCTGCGGCAGACGTTCTTTCTTCCCAACTCGTGGGATTGGAAGTGGGATTTCTTCCCAACTCGTGGGAAATTAATCTTTCAAATTTTCCCATAATCTCGGGGATCAAAAGACCCAGGATAGCATTTCCAGTCGAAATTTCCTAAAGGAATCCCAATTTTAATAAATATTTCGTTGTCAAATCCGAAGATGATTCATTGACCAAGCTTTCTTCGTTTATCATTTTGTTTGGAGAGGTGGATTCCGTCAAGAAATTACGAGATGGCACCCTTCTCATTATCGCAGCGAACATCAAGCAGTCCGAAAACATAGAACATTGAACTGTTGCAACGGAGTGATTTCTAGTTCGGACGTTCTCAACTGCGACGAGGACCAAATACTTAAAAAATGTGCGCCAGCAAGATGTAGTAGGTGTAAGACGAATTATATCAACAGTCTCATATTAACTTTTCGTAAAACCACCCTCCCAGAGAGTGCGAGCCGGATATCTGATTCTAAAGGTGTGACAATATATTCCAAATCCTCTATGCCGTTTTCAGTGCCAGAGGTACGGGCACATCTCATAGAAATGTTCATTTACATCTGCATGCCCATCCTGCGGCAAAACAACTCATGGAGAATCTGAATCTTCCTTTCCTCGCCTGTGGGTGAACGTTAATGTCCAAAGGTCACCCAGTGCGACCAAATCTCAACACCTCCTAGTAACACCATACATAGCTCTGCTAGCCTTAACAAACCTCGTGACCCCCCACCCTCTTCCCTCAAACCCTCCACGTCTCTTCCCACCACATCCTCTTCTGTAATGTAGTCATACCTTGGAAGGGTGCCTCTTTCACATACCTTTGGTGACAGGTATACCGATGGTCCTACAAGATTTGTTCTCGAAACAAGTCACAGTCGATTTCCTGTGGATCCCCAGACATATGGACATTAAGGGAAACGAGTGCGCCGATGAACTTGCAGTCCGAGGGGTTCTTCGCCTGGTATTCCGATTCCCAGAATATGCTGCTACGAAGATATTTGCAGAGGCATATCGACAAAGGTTAGAACCAAAATGCAATCTCGTGTCTCGACCTGGGAGACACAAACGGTAACAAATTGTGGACTGTAAAAAATAATTATTTTCTGGTTCGTCCCCCATCCGCTCCAACAGATCTGATTGCGTCAAATGGCATCTACTAAAAATAGGTAACTGTCTTTTTTTAAACGGTCATGTGATAAACAGAGGCATTCCCCCGATGTGCCACAGATGCGATGTTCCTATCACAGTTAGTCACATTCTCCTGGAGCGCGATGACCTGAATACCCTCAGAGCCTCCCATCGTATTTGTGGAGTCTGGAGAAGATTCTGTCGGTTAACAATTTTTCAACGGACTGAATAACCACAGGAAAAAGAAGAAGAAGATGTATGTAATTTATTGTCTTTTACTAATAAAATTAGCCCAATTCAATGCCATTTTTTATCTGAAAAACAATGTATTATATTTTTTAAACGGCTAACTTGCGCCTTACATAAGAGGTAACTAAGAAAGAGGGGTAAACCAGCCCTCATCCTTTTGAAAAACTATTAGACGTCCTCCTACCAAGTCTCCCTTCCTTCCTTCCTTCCCTCCTTCCTTACTTCCCTTATCCTCCTCCTATACAACCTTCGTGACCTATAAATAAGAAATTCCATGTCCCCTGGGAAAATATTTCTTTCAGTTTGATTCATGTTGATTTTAGTCCATATTCACAGGTACAGTAAGCCCCGCTCAGCTTTAAAATGATAATGCCCTTTTATTATCTAACCATATTGACAAGATCTTAAAGAAAATATTGAATGCTAAACTCTCCAGCATCTTGGAACATGATAACCTACTGGTTCCTGGTCATCTCGAATTCAGACACTTGAGATCCACCCTAGATCATTTAGAGGGATTTAAAGCTGATCTCAAGGCGTCATTCGTGCAAGCTCATCATTTAATAATATACTTCCCAATAGACTTCCTCACAACATGACCTTCGAGAAATAAAGGCATTGCCAGAAGTGATAAACCGGAGAAATGTGAAAAATCGGGGATTTACGGAATTGGTTGTCAAGATTGTAATCGATTGGATAAACTAAGAGATTTATATTAACCAGATATAAAGAACATATTGCCCACATTAAATATGAGAGAAACGAGAAATCATGCTCTGCCCAACTTGCATTCAAGCATGACTATAATATAAATATTAGCAACTTAAAAATTGTTAAAAGTGTAAATAATAATAGGGTTTCTGGACGCATGAAATGAAATCATTCAAATAGAAAAATATATTTTAAGGAAACCATGAACCGCGATAGGACGTTTCCATTCAGCCAACTGTTTGGATTATTAATGTAACGCTTGGTTAACTTCACGGTTCACGACTTTCGCACGCTTCATTAGGTACAGTTGTCATATAAATATAATATAGTTAGTTTTAGAATTAAATTAATCTCCTGATGATCCTGACATGGTTAGCGGAACGCGCATCGGGATTAAAAAAATATATTTGATGTTTAGTAGTAAATCTCTTCGAGTTCGAGTTATGGGATATATAAAACAGCAGTTTTATCAAGGCTCCTCCACTGCCTCACTCTGGTAGAAAAAATATGGTAAAGACACAAATTAAGAGTAGGTCAGTGCATGATTACATGGGCTGACTAAGACTGCCTTATACCAAATAATGTCCAATGATAACGTCGACATCAATCATAATGGATCTTAATCAACTTTTTATTAATGACCTTTCCTTTCCTACTTGTTTGGGGCCCACTCCTCTTTAAATTTGTTCAGTCCACATTTCCTACTTTTTGTTACTCCAGCATGTTATCTGGCTAACCTTCAGCACCTTTGAGCACCTTTGACCATCTGCTCACTTCCTCATTTTCAGTTTATTAGTATTATTCAGTATTAAATTATAGCATCTTACTGCATAATATCTCACTGCATAAGGGCATCTAAGTCAATTATTTTCACATCTTACTAGTTTACTACTTTCACTCACATTTTATAGTTCGCTGACTTATCACTCTCTGCCTCAAATAAAGATAAGGCACAATGGCTGAATAGCCGACCATGAACGATGAACATAGGAAGTTGATGCCACTATAATTCAAAATCAATCTTTCTATATATAAAACAAAACTTAGTGTTGACATGTTGTTCACCTGTTTTTCTACTAACGCGCAGTTTGTTATATTTTATATTTTATATTACTACAAATAAGCAATAAATGCTTCTCGAATTTTCTGACCGTGAAAACGTATAATCAATTCTTCTATTGAAACCTTCGGAATGAAATCGAAGACATTAACCACTAACCAACAAATTACTTGTTTAAAATTTTCGACACCGTTTCATGTTAACATCATCGAGAGATGATTCAATCTGCTTGATCATCTCCTGATAATGCTAACATAATTAGCGAAACGTGCGTCGAGAAGTTTAAAACACACATTTGGGGTATAGTGATAAATCTATTCGAGTTTAAAGCGTATAATGAAAAATAAGGTAAACGTAAGGTGAGTATTCATTCAAGGATAGCGTTAAATAATCTGAGTAATAAGAAGGCTAATAATTACGAATAATTAAAGTCCCACTTTACTAAATCAATTTAATAAAAACTTTCTTGGATATAATAAACAAAAATACAAGAGCCAACGGAAGAAAAGAAATTCAAAAACAAAAATAGGAAAAACAACCGTTCCATACATCAGGTCGAAGTTTTCGATTCGTGGTCCTCTTTCGATGGGTTTCGTTTATTGGACTCTTAGCGTACATCTCGCCGCAAAACGCCAAGAAAAACTTTTACCCGTACAGAAAACCTCTCGAATGGCAAAGATCGAAGACCTATATTATTTAGAAACCAATAAGAATTATCGAGGAAGGTGATACGTCAGATATAAAATAACCCTGATAAATAATTCAACGTCCTGTAAGTAAGAGACATCAATAATTCAACGACGCATTTTACACGGGGACTATTATTACGCAGCGGAAAATGAGTGTAGCGAAAAATCGTTGTATATTTTTTATTTATAAAATGAAAAGGGGCATTTTTAAATAGCATTTGAGAAAGTACCATTAAAATTGATATTCTTAAGTTCAACAAAATGACTCAATGTTTTTCCACTTGGGACTATTAAACGCGTTTATTTAAATAACACTGGGGAACAGCAATTTTGTTTACTTGGATCTGTGACTTGTTTTTGACTAATTTTTCATCTCTGAATTCAAAAATATCACGTCAAGTTCTTAAGCAACAGCATACCCCTCATTTTACCTTAAAAGTGTACATACGAAAGGAAATAAGGTGAGATCTGACCAAATAGATTAGAATATTTTATTCATACAGAGGTTGACATGTTATTAAGAAGTGTTATTAAAATTAAAAGTTAAATTGTGTTTATACAAAAAATTAATAAAAGATATTATGGTAAAAATTTCTTCTTATCGCTTTTCCTGGAGTGTTCAGTTTGTGGACATTCTCGCTTGATGCTCCCACAGTAGTCAGCCATCATACTGACATCCCATCTACCTTGATACCGCGCTTCCATAACCTTTAGATCTTGGTGGAATCGCTCACCCTGTTCATCACTAACAGCAAGAAGATTTTCTGGGAAGTTAGCAAGATGACTATGTAAGAAATGCCGTTTGATGCTCATGTTGCAACCAAGCTTTTTAAAGCTCTCCAAGAGTTGTTGAACAATTTCGATGTAATTCGGGGCTCGTGTATTTCCAAGAAAGTCTTTAACAATATTTTTAAAAGCCAACCAAGCATTCCTTTCAAGTTCGGTCATTGTTTCAGTGAAATTTCCATCTTTAACGAGTTGCCGAATCTGTGGACCATCAAACACACCAGCCTTTATCTTTTCATATGACAGGCTAGGGAATGCCGAAATCATATACTTAAAGCAGTATCCTTCAATTGACAAAGCCTTAAGAAATTGCTTCATGAGACCTAGTTTTATATGCAAAGGCGGAAATACAATGTTTTTTTCTATCGATAAGTGACTGATTTAAAATGTTTGGATCACCGGGTCTTAGGTCAGATCTTGGCGGCCAGTTCGATTGCACCCAATGCTTCTCACGAGCTCTGCTGTCCCACATGCACAAAATACAGGGATAGTTGGTATACCCGCGTTGCTGGCCAAGAAGGAAACAGAACATTTTAAGGTCAACACAGATGATGCATTGGTGCATGTTATATTGCAACAAGTCAATGACTTTCTTTATGACGCCATATTCTTCACGCAAAGAAACTGAATGAGCTATTGGGACTGAACCGTATAAATTTCCATTATGTAGGAGAACACACTTCAAGCTACGCTTTGAGCTATCTATAAACAATCGCCATTCAGTTGCGTTATAGTTAGAAATGGACAATTATTTCATTAAACCTTCTACGTTCTGGCAATATACAAATCTGTCATTATTTCTGAAGTAATGCCTAAATTCACTTTCTCTGGATCGATAGTAAGTGACTTTAGCTCCTTTGTCAAGCAAATTTTTTTCGTGTAGTCTTGATGCTAATAATTCCGATGCTTTTTTGGATAGTCCCAAATCTCGTACTAAATCGTTTAATTCATGTTGATTGAATCCTTTACGAACAGAATCATTGGAAACTATGAATTCTTCGTCGGTGGAGTCACTTCGATCTTCACTTGATTCACATTCTTGTATTTCCAAAGAAGGTAATTCTTGAAAAACTGGCATACTGACGGTAAACTAGGTTTTATGTTTGTTTTTCTTGTTGAATCCTGATGTTTTCACTATGCAAAAATAACAATCACTTAAGTGATCTTTGGGCTCTCGCCAAACCATTGGCATACCAAACGAAAATTTATTACGTGTTCTCTTCGTTCACATTCGTAAACTCTCTACACACTGCTTGCACACTTTATGAGGGGCCCATGATTTATCTTGGTCACCTAATTTCACTTTAAAATAAGCAAAATAGGCTTGCCTGACAAATGTACAATTATTAGTCCGTTGAATAGGGATGGTAAAACTGCCACATATTTAACAAAACGAATCAGGGCTGTTTAAGCACTTACGACGAGAACTGATAGAGGCAGACAACGAAAATCTGTAGTTGTGTATGTATACTTTGACTTCACTATATCAGAGCGACACAAACCCGCGTACTTTAGCATCTCATGCGTAACTGACCGAACTAGTTTTTGATGACGCAACGTCACTCACGCCGCCACTCCTAGGTCGAAGAAGGTTCGCCGGTAGGAGAGCAGTAGTGACTTCTGTAGAGACTGTAGAGAAAAAACTTGACGTGATAGAAAAAAACTAAATAAAGTTTAGGAATTAGCATGCCAATTTACGAATAAAACAGCTTAAATATCGAACTCAACAGGAATTATTTGTCAAATTGTTCCCCAGTGTAATTTAATGGTATTTTTGGTCCCGGAAACAGTAAAATTAATACTTTTTTGAAATCATTATAACCTGATCCAGTGACCAAAAGTCTATTGAAAAACCAATATATTGGGCAATAGACACGCCTAGAAAATTCCAGATTTGCTGAACCTTTTCAGAACCACAAAAATTTTGAAAAACCGCATAAAGATAAAAGAAAATTTAGATCTGGTAACAAGATAATTCGGCAATAATTACAATTTTAAGTGGTAATATAATAATCAAAGATGATCCGAATTAGGGACCATTGAATTGTCAGGCGACTAGTCCACCTGACCACCGCGGCCGAAACATCCAAATTAAATGCATACATCATATAGATTAAAGTATATAATAGATCAACTACAAAAAATACTAGAAGACAAATATATGTTCAGTAGTATACCTGGATGTTGCCCGAGCTTTGAACAAGGTTTGGAATCCAGAATTGGAACATAAGCTAGGGCAAGCTTTTCAGAACACTGTTTTCCCGAAGTCCGTTATCAGTTGACGAATGCTCAGAATTAAATGTGAAGATGAGTAGTCTTCGAGACCAATACGATCTGGTGTACCACAGAGTACTGTTCTGGGTCTTAGAATGGTTAGCAAGCCCGCTGTATAGGTTAACTGCATGAGTTAACTGAGAACTAATTAACTAAGATTGACGAAATTTCTGCTTGCGATTCTCTATATTGAAGCGCAATGAACACGATTTATTTTTAAATCGGATTGTTACAGACGATAAAATATAAATTATGTAAAATAACGTAACATAAAGGATCAAGGTGTAAGAGCGGAAATATCCCTTCAACCAGGCAAAAAGCCAGTTTACATCCGAAGACCGTTATACTATACATGTGGAAGAGGTTAAAAAGATCGAACAGAAACGACCTTCATTAGCAGAAAGGGCATTGTGTATGTATATTTGGCCCCCCGACACAAACTTTTACAATTTTACTGAGATGTTTTCGTCCATCCACTGTACTCTCACAACCTTGCGCCTTTCGACTACCATTTATTCACATTGCTTCAAAGCAGCTTAAATGGTAAAACCGTTACTTCATTGGAAGAAAAATCACCATAAATTAGTTCTTTAGAAACTTCAAAATGTCAATTAGCGCGAGATTATAGAGCTACCGGAGAAATGAAGAAAAGTCATCGAACAAAACGGTACATAACATTGATTTAATTTTTGGTTTAATTTTTGTCAAAAAAACTGGAACGAACTTTTGCATCCACAGCTTATAAATACTAATACTTAACCCTTTGGTGTCGACTTCATACTCCACTGGGTGTGGAGATGGTTGCAGACGATAGGATAATAAAAAACTCAAACGATTTAAACCTTTTGAATTAGTATAGTGTGTGTAAAAGGTAGAGTAATGCGCACGCGTGTATTGTACCTAGTGACAGTGCAGAGTACATGACTCATAGAACAATATTACTATGACCAAGAAAATCGTCACAAAAGTCCACAAAAATCCCTGATTGAAGCTATGTGAGGTTGATGACATTGTAAAATCTCAATAGACCGTGTCCAAGATGTTTAAGGAATGACAATCTTTTCCACTCGATGGACGCCGCGTTTGTTAATAGTCCATTAAAGATGTATTTAATGAACATCTCCCAAGACTGTTATTTAAACCCAATTGCTGAAAATGCACCAAAGAAAGCGAAAACGGCTCCAACTGCAGGAAAAGTCATGAATACGGTGTGACTTTCCTGGGAGAACTATATTTCATTACTTAACCTACTAAAGCGTTCTATTTGAGCTAAACGTCCACATATGACTCAAATAAATTGCTCTTTCACCACGAAGTGCTTTCACATTAGCTCCCATTCGACAGATTTGGGTCCAAGTGAGTATTTCCTCTTCGGAGACCTGAAAAATACCTCCCTGGACGAAGATTCACTTTAAGTAATGAGGTCAAAAGCTAAAACAACCGCTTACATCGCCGAATTGAGCAAATCGCATTACACTGAGAATATTAAAAAGTTCAAACATTTTTGGACTAAATATAATGAACTGCAAGATAGTTGGGTGAAAATTATTTTTTAAATTCTTACAAATCTCGTGTTTTCTTTGTCAGGCCGAGAATTTTCGAAAGGTCCTCGTATAATTACAGTTTCGTATAACAATGATGCAAACTCATCCAAGTATTGATCTAAGGTACTGTTAAAAGACTCAAATTGACATAACGAATTACACAAAGAATTTAAAAGGTTTCCATTATTCTCTAAATGCAGAACATGTCAATATCAAATGCTTGTTAAACACGAAATAAATAAATAAATAAATAAATACATTGACAGATCCACTTTTCGAAGTAAAACACTACTAACACAATAGAGCGCTTTCTGTGTGTGAATACACAAAACCTTTTTAGCTTAAGTAGTATTTTAACAAAATTTTTTCAATTCTTTGTTATATACACCATAAAATTTTCCTTCTATGTTTAGGATAGATGTTTATGAGGCCAATTTCGTCATATTGTCTTTTTACCAAGGATATTTTGTCGAATAAAAAAGACCTAGTTTATCGAATAGATCCAAAAACAAACTGTTCACAAATCAAAGAATAACAACACCAATGCCATCAAATAAAAAAGGAAAAACTGGGTAAACAAACGATTCATTAATCAAGTCGAGTTTTCCAATCGTGTACAGATCTCGTCCCCGATATTTTTAGCGGATATCTAAAACCGGAATTTGCCCATAGATGGCTCTAGCAGCCAATGAGTTACCGTCAAACCGCGTCATTGGCGCCATATCCTTGTTGACATCTAACAAAGATTTTCAACTCAATACAAGTTTTATACAACAGCATAGTTTGTAACAGCGTTGAACATGTCGAACTTTGTGTCTGGAAAGTACGATTTGCGGACAGCATTGATTTTCTGTTAACATTTGAAGAAAACTTCTGCAGAATCGCATCGAATGTTTGTTGAAGCTTACGGTGAGCATGCTCTAAACATTGGTTTTCCGTTACCATTTGAAGAAAACTGCTGCAGAATCGCATTAAATGCTCGTGGAAGCTTACGGTGAGCATGCTCTTGGTAAATCACAGTGCTTTGAGTGGTTTAAAAAATTAAAAAGTGGCGATTTTGACGTAGAAGACAACCGAAAAAGTTTGAAGACAGAGAATTGCAAGTAATGGTGGATGATTATGACCCTCAAACGCAACAACTCGCAGATCAATTAAATGTGACACGAGAAGCCGTCTCTATACGTTTGAAAGTCATGGGAAAGATCTAGAAGATGGGAAAATCGGTTCCACCTGAACTGAATGAAAGACAGCAGGAAAACCGAAAAACCTCTTGCGAAATGGTGCTCGCCAGATACAAAAGAAAGTCATTACTCCATCGAATCGTGACTGGCGATGAAAAGTGGATATATTTTGAGAACCCTAAGAGTAAAAGATCATTGGTAACTCCAGACGAACCATCGACATCGACTGCAAGGCCAAATCGCTATGGACCGAAGACAATGGCAAGGTATCCACAAATTATCCGACAGGTGAGAAAAATATATAGCTAGTGATGGGCAATACTTCGAATAAAATATTTTTATAATTTTCATACAATAAACGTATATTTTCTATACAAAAATTCCGGTTTCATATTTACACACCTGGTAGACACAAATCGCGCAACAAAAATTTTCATTTTTACGAAAACAAATAACCTCTAGAAAAAAGAAATCAGAAATCAATACGAATTGTCAAAAATTGTCATCATTGGTGATAAAGCAACCCAAATAAACAATTTACAGCTTCGTAAATATGAAGTACCAATAACTAACCCATTTTACACAGGAGTAATACAGAAAAAATCCTTTAACATAGCGCAGAATCACAATTTTTTTCTAGTACAAAATAACATTTATTTAATTGATGTGTCCATAGAAGTCATTCAAGAGACAAATATACTTATATTGTTTAATAATTTATATTGTTAAATAAATTTGAATAGAAACTGTTTCAAAAGCTTAAAATAAACATTAGAATAAGTGTATTGAAGTGAGATGGGGTTACTTTGAAGGAGGCAAAATAAATTTGAATGAAAACGTAGATACTTTGTGTTTTATTTAAAAAGTCACTTTATTTTTTGATCATAGTAGTGTCTATATAGGAAAAAAAAGTTCGTATGGATTTTACATTAGTTGTTCTTTTAACATTTGTAGACAAAAATTTGTGTTGGATTACTGTTTATTTCATATTATGAATGGCTATGGTTCAATGTTTACGTTCAAATTGGCTTTGATTGTCAAGTTGATTCAAAATGAACATGTTGGTCGATAACCTGCATTTACGCCACATTATGGGTAAATAATAACAAATAGCTCGCTCTTTGAGGAAACATAATTTGCATATAGTGTTTAAAACCCCCAGTCAACCACTAAATTACTTTTTAATGCCAAAGATAAAACATCTCAAAATAAAAAACCTGTAGTGTATTTGTTAAGTTGCATAGAGTGCAGTAGCTGCTATGTGAGACAAATGGGCCGAAATTTTCAAACCAATTTCACACAAAACACATCTCTGCGTACTTATTATAGAAACAAAATTCTAATTTTGCGAACCATTTCATAGATACCGGAAAAATATTTCCCGAGATTACAAATTTAAAAATTTTACATACTGCGCCAAAAAGAAAAAAATAAATATTTTAAAAGCGATTGAAATTTATAAATATATTAAAGACCCGTCTAAACAGCTGTTAAACGATCAGACAGATCTTCGAAATTCCCCACTATTAAAATATTGTAAAATATTAACCCCAATAACAGTGTAAAATTAGATACATAGAATAAATAGCTGTAATATCTTAGTATTAAAGTAACAGCGTTTTACGAAACTATAGTCCCGCAAAGTTAAAAAATAAAAGCGATAGATAACAAAGTAAATTAAAAAAATTGTTTTATTTTGCTAATAAAAAGCTAATGGGCCGTGAGATAGCAGATAAGTTAAATATTGACAAATCGACGGTTTTAACCATCTGAACCAACATTGGGTTTTCTGCCGATACGATATGTGGGTTGTTCGCGAGTGAAATCTGCTAACTTAAGAACCATCTGAAAAAACATTGTTTTTTCTGCCGATACAATATGTGGGTCCTCACGAGTGAAATCTGCTAATTTAAGAACGCCGTTGAGCGAAAGCTGCTACATTCACTTAGTGGGTGAAATCTGCTAGACTCCCTTAGTGAGCGAAATGTGCTGAACCATATTTCTTTATGCGATCTTTTGCAATAAAAATTCTGAAGCTCCATTTCTGAAGCGGATGATGATGGTGATGAAAACTGATGAAGGTAACTTGTGATAAAAAGTGGATGCGAAAAAAATTGTGGCATTTGCCAGGGTCAGCGGTTTTAGTACGGCGAAAATTTTATTCATGCGCTTTGAGGTTCCTCCACGTCCTTCCACGATCAAACAGTGAACACCGAACACTTCTGCTATTCACAATAAATCGGTCGAAGGCAGCAATTGAAGAAAAATGGCCAGAATTACCAAACAGGAAATGCGTCGTGTTTCGTCATGAAAATATACGACCACATGTTTTAATCAGGACCCGGCAAAAATTGTTGAGCTTCAATTCTGACGTTTTACCCCATCCGTCTTACTCACCGGACATCGCACCCTCATACTACCCTCTACTGGGAAAATGTGGGAATATAAAGGGAAATCTTTTAAAAGAAAAGAACAGGTGAAAAACAACCTGTTGACATTTTTTGTCACTAAGCCACTACGTTCGCAAAAAGTTGTAAATAACTATAGTAATTACAAAACATTCTTAAATAAATATTTACGTTTCACTTTCCCTTTAAAAAAAAAGCCTAACGAACTTTCCGGACAACCTGAAGATATATTACGAACTTTACAACTTGAAATTTATTGGAAGGTTTCAATCTTAAATAGTACAAAACGCCTATAAATATGGTATTAACAGGGAAGAAAAAGTAAGGAAAATAATGAGATTGTTGAATGAGCTAAAAACTCACTTCAAAGCATTGAAAATTCGTGTTTTCAATCAAATAAGATCCGGAACGGATTTCACAATCAAATTCCTACTAAATCATTTTTGAATATGTTATTAATACATGAACAAATATGAAAAAATTGAATATGTTATATATCACTAATATAAAGGGTGATTTTAGTGTGTCCGAACTTCCGACAGGGGTTGCTGTCAAACGAACTGTGAGTATTCGCGTCTCTAGTGTCAAAATTATTCAGTATAGTCTGGCAAATCATCAACGATGATTTGATGCTTTAATGTTAAAAGCAACGCTTGCAAATTTTCAAAACTCATTATCAAAATCAGTATTCTGTGCGCCAAACTTATAGAACACTTCGTGAATTGTATGGTGCACATAATCGTCCAATCTAGCGACGTATTCGCCGAATTATCGACAAATATCGGACGCATTTAACACTGCTCGGTATTATAACAAAATCAAGACAAAAAAACTGTACGTTATAAGAAAATATCGTCGCTGTTGTTGGCAGTCTTGATGAACATCCAAATTTATCAATTCGTTAATGAGGATCGTTACAGAATTTTGAAAAAGTGGTCGGAAATTGGATTGAAGGATGCACCCTATATAAGCAGTTTTCTACTTCTTGTTCTAGAGAATAATTTGGTGAATGGTACACTCTGGTAATATTTTTAAAACATTCCGTTTTTATCTATTCTTATCTACCTAATAAATTACTGAATTATTTGTTTGGCCTAGTTATTTATAACACGAATTTCCATGTATCACTTTTTTACCATGGATATTTTTACGATAACAAAAAATGTCTAGGTAATTATATCGACACAGGAAAACATTCTCAAACAAAAATAAATAATACCACAAGAGACTTCGAACGAAATGAAAAAATGGAAATAATAAAAAATAAATTAGAAAACAAGCATGCAACAATGAGATCAAAGATTTCGATCTTTTGCGAATCATCTCCGAGAGTCTTAACGCACATCTTGCAACAAAGCACAAGAAAAATTATCATTTTTAATCCCCCCAATATACGTGGTATTTTAATATACGCGAAAATACACTATACGCGTATTGTGGGTTGCGACCAATAAGAGCTGGTGTGCTTAAAGCTAATGCACCGACAAAACACTGGCGCATAAAACTTAAAGCAAATTCATGCATGTCAACTTTTTCAAACAGACGCCCCGAACATCTCTATTAATAACTAATAATCCCACATGCAAAAACTCTAAGTATCTGTATCTAATAATGTACTGAGTGTTAAGAAGAAATTTACATAGCTTCATACATAGTTAACTATTCAACATATCTTAAAACCTATTTAGACATATATCATTGAAGTTTGGGGTTGTGCTAGTACTAGCAACACTGAAACCAAACAACTTCAGAACAAAAAACTAAGAAACATTGACAATACCTCTGGTTTTGACAAAGCATTGACAATATAAAGTTGTAAAGAAAATAACAAGAAAATATATACTACGTACTTGGATAATACAAAATTCACAAAGCAAAAATATAACAGATATCGATGGGATTTTAACCAAATGGAAACACTATAACAGCAAACTCTTCTAAAATGGGTATAATCCAAGCATACCTAATTCAGAAAGACCTAACCTAACCTAATATTTAAAAAAACAGGAATAAAAAAAATGTTACATGCAGTCTAAAAAACGATAAGTCCTAAGTTTTGGATGGAGTCACCGCAGAAGTAATAAAAGCAATGGGTGAAGTAGGGGTAGACATGTTTCACAAGATCTGTCAGAAAGTGTGGGACACTGGACTATAACCAGAAGATTGGTCGATCTTAGCATTTATAGTCTCTACTCAAAAAAGGGCCTAAGGAGGACCTAGTATTCTTATTCTACATGCAAGTGAACAACTTTTTCCTTTACATTATCAACGAACACTTAAAATTCCTACTTATCATGACAGATTCCCCCAAAACAAGCTGGATTCTCTTCATGGAGAGGTATAAGTGATCAGATATTCAACATTCCACAAATAATTGAAAAAATCAGAGAAGTCAGCCTCCCGTTTCTCAGTTTCGTCTATTTTTTGTATACTTCTGTTTTCTTGATTATCGGAAGGCGTTTAACAGCCTAAAATGGGAAATGATGGCAAACTCTGCAGGAAATAGGAGCATCAGATCACCTGATTGACATAATTTATCATCTAAATGAAAGAACAGAACAGTGCTGAAAATTGAAAATCGAATATCTGACGAGATATCCTGGTGCTTTAATATCGAATGAATGCAGCGTCACTCATGAGATCAGAAGCTGAGAAATAAGAAATACAATACGAAATTTGCAGATCTGGAGAGGTAGGAACCTAACACAGAACACAAAGAAACTGATATATTAATAACATCCTTGTTTTTTCCAGTATTGCTATATATCTCGCTGAAACATGGACCATCAAAAAACAAGACCTCAAGTGCATTGATTCTGTTGAAGTTTGGTGCCAGGGAGGGGTCTCCTTAGCATTCCAGGCGCAGTCCATGGAAACAAACGCATCCGTTATTTAAAAAATTAATACGCCCAAAAGAATATCCCAAATTTTTCATGAACGAATACTAAGACTCTTTGGTCACAGTGAACGGAGGGATGAACCGGAAATAACCTAGAAAGACTGGTGATGTATCAACGGATCTAGGAGGGTTCTAGGTGACGCTACCAGGTTCATCTCTCCAATATGGTAGCAAGGAAACCAGAAATAGGGAACACTAGGTCACGACTCTTCTGTAAAAAAGAATACGACGAAGAAAAGAAGACAATACTTGATACATAAAAAAGAATGATCTTCATCGTGACCTGGGTGTGAAGAAGGTAGCTGTCCAGTTGAGACAATTTGCTTAAAATGCACGAAAAATGGGTTCATAAACACGTTAATGTTGAAGCAATCGAACTACTTTACTAAATCCAGCTAATAAGTGATTAAACCTCTTGAATAGTGCAGTGGATACCAAAATCAGAGTTATACACCTGTTGTGTATCTGATAAAAATACTAACAGTTATTTTAATGATTATTAAAGTTAGCATTTATGTTTGTCGTAATTCAATTAAGAGAAAAAATATATAACCTCAAAGATAATTCTTCGAAGGTAAGACGGCCAAGATCGAAAACCTATATTATTCAGAAACCAATAAGAACTATCGATGAAGGTGATACGTCCGATATAAACTAACCCTGTAAATAATTCACCTCGCCCTACCTACATATAAAGCATCAATAATTCAATGAGACAATTTATAAGGGAGGTATTATTATGCAGTGGAAAATGAGTGGGAAAATGAAAACGGGCATTTTTAGAGTACAATTATGAAAGTACCATTAAAATTGAAATTGTTAAGCTCAACCAAATAGCTCGATATTTTTCCACATGATTATAACACAAGCTGATATAACATATTTACGTATAAAATATAAAGCATAATTTATTTGAAATACAAATACTTTACAAAAGCAATTAATATAGTCTACGAGACTAGAGTGAAAACTGTTAGCTTTATACATTTCGCCCAACGATTTTCCAAATATTGTATGCCTTCCAGCCTTTCAAAAAGGACGACTTGTCTCTCCAAAATAGTCATCAGTTTCGGTGCTGATCTCTTCATTTGATGTCAGCTAACTATTTATTCATGTTTGGAAAGAGAGATAAGTCGGAGGGGAGCTGAAAGTCTAAAGGGTAATGTGAAAAAAGATCTTTGAAGGAAAAAGATCGAATTGATATATTGTCACCGTACAATCCTAATTTATCGCCATGCGGGTTCTTGTTGTTTCCGAATAGAAAAATAGACTGCGTGAATGATCAGGCCCTTGAACTCTTTTATCCATTTATATCCATTATGGTATGGAAACATTTTATCTTGATACAGCAGTATAAACCAACTTCAATTCCAAAAGTTTTTCATAATTAACATTTGCGTAATGTAATTACACAATATTTTTTTTAGTTTTAACTCTTATTATTTTCTAAATAATATACGTTTTAGCAAATAAATACGAATAATTGCTCATTTAAAAAGCCCGCGTAAAAATATCTTTTACATGTATTTTTCACATATTTTTTACGTTTATTTTTTTCCTATAGGCTGATATCAATGTGCCTAATTATCACGTAAGTTTTCGCACCATCTATCGACCGGTCTATTTCCAGCTATTAGTTAGGTTAGTAGACCTAAGTGTGCTCTGAGACCTATAAATGCAAACTACATCTAACACAGAATTTGCCAGAAATCTTGTGTTGTCAACGAAATTTCTTATGTTGAGCCGTTTAAACTGTTAGAGAGGGTCTACTATGGGTTTATGGTATAAAACATCACTAAAGTTAAAGAAATAGGGTCAAAAAATCATCATTCAAGATAAGAGAGGTTACTCAGGACAAAGGACATGTCTGTCGAATGCGTTCGTGGAATTTTAGTTGATGTTTTGATAATGAGACCCGAAACGGCACGGCTTATTCTAAAGGAGTTGCCTTTTTCTTCAAAAAGAGCATCGCAAACGAGTTGTTTATCATACCGAGAAACGAAACATGGTTTTTTTTAAATTTGATATGTCAACCAATCAAAAAGCTTCTGAATAGTGCCAAAACAAGCCGAAACGGAAAAAACAAAGTCAAAGTCGCTAGAAAATCAAAGACATGATGAATATTTTCTTCGATTATCGTAGTGATATCGACTTGGAATTCCTTCCAAATGGACAAACAATTAAAAAACACTATTATCTGGTTATGATTACGAGGCGTTTGAGAGAGAATATTGAACCGGAAAAGACAAACTTTGTACAGAGCAATTCTTGGATTTTACACCACAACCTTGCACTATCCCACACAGCGAGCATTGTACACGAAACCAAAAACTCAGTCGATATCATTGACCAAGCTCCATATTTAACAGAATGGCCCCATGTTACTTATTTCGTTCCCCAAACTCAAATTACCACTTCGTAGATGTTTTGGGTCTACTGAAGCCATAAAACATCATCATTCTCGGATTATCTACGGCTGTCGCCGCCTCTCCGTCCCCAGTTTCCAATTCGTTCTGTCGTGACACATGTCCTCTTGCAAATCTCTTGCTTCCATGGCTTCGTCAACGCCGTCTCTCCAACTTCTTCTTGGTCGTCCTCTCTTTCTTCTTTCTGGAGGTATCCATTCCAACACTTTTCGTGGCCATCTTGTCTCATTCATTCTTTTTGCATGTCCGAACCAAGTCAATTGTTTTCTCTCTATGTCGTCCACAATATCTCTCTCGATGTTCATGTCCCTTTTAATGTTTATATTTCTTATTCTCTCAAGTCTCGATCTCCGACAGCTCCTTCTCAAAAAATCCATCTCCGTGGCCAGTAGTTTTCTTCTATTAGTATTATTTAAATCCCACACTTCTGAACCATAAGTCAAAACACTCTTTACGATTGAGCTATATATGCGAAGTTTTGTTTCCGCCTAATTTTTCTTTCCCACAGGACAGAGTTGAGTGCTCCAATGATTTGTCTACCTCTTATTATTCTTGTTTGAATTTCATCATTACTATTACCTTGCCTGTTGAAGATCACCCCTAAGTATTTAGCCTTGTCAACGTTTTTTATTGTTCCGTTTTCCAAGGGTAAATCGTCGTTTTCATTACTACTCACCGCTAAGTATTCACATTTATTTAAGTTAATTGTGAGACCAGCTAGTGTGTACTCTTCATTTAGTTTCCTCACCATATAGCTCAAATCCTGTTGGTCTTCTGCAACCACTATCTGATCGTCGGCGAAATAAAGAGTATATAGGGTGTCATCCCCCACCCGAAGGCCCATGTTCCAACACTTCCGTGCCCAGCCTTTCATGGATTGGTCTACGTATAGTTTGAATAAGGTGGGAGATAGACAACATCCTTGTCTTAGCCCCTTTGTTTGAATGATTCAGATAGTGATGTTCCAATTTTAATAACCGCAGAATTCTGTTCATAGTAAAGTTGGACGGCCCGAATCAATGTTGGTCTAATCTTGAGAGTTTCCATTGCTTCCTATAATTTCGATACTGGTACACTGTCATAAGCTTTTTCTAGGTCTATGAAAGCTATATGCGTCTCCCTGTTTCGCTGGGTTCGTTTTTCTAGGACTATTTTTAGAGTGAAAAGGTTGTCTGTGGTGGATCTCCCTGCCCGGAAACCGGCAGATGTCTTCTTCTATTTCATTTCTAAGGATTCGGGAATATATTCTTCCTATTGTTGGGATTACCGCTATACCTCGGTAATTCTTAGGATCATTTTTTGAGCCTTTTTTGTGAATGGTTGATATATATGATGTTCTCCATTCGATCGGCGTTTCTTCCCCATTCAGGCATCGTTGAAACATATTCTTCAACATTCTTAAAAGTTTTTCGGGCCCATACCTTATGAATTCCGGGTGGATCCCTCCAGGTCCAGGGGATTTTTTTATTTTTGTGTCTTTCACAGCTTGTTGCACTTCTTTTAGTTGGAGATCTATAGGAGTGAGGTTATTTATTTGGTGTTGTTTTCCTAGAAAATGTTCACGTCTCTCTTCCAAAAGGTCTTTAAAGTGGTGTACCCAGTCTTCATTTGTTATGCCCCCTAAGTTAGGTATTTGTTTTTACATAGCCATAAAACAAAATTTGCAAAAAGAGTTAGATACAATAGCTGAAAGTCCGTATAAGAAGTATTATTCCACTTCATAAAAGACTTTTTCAGTCTACTGAGGCCCTAAAACAAAAGGAATTTTATTGAACAATTTTTAAAATTTATTTAAGGGAACATAAGTCTCTGATGTTTAAAGCCTTACTATCGAAGATAATTTGTGCGAGTACAATTTATATTATTTCTTGGGTGAATTGTGTTAATAGTGTCATGGACGAAACCCTCCACTGATGGATGGAATGTATGTTTTCCGTCGCTCGATGGCCGTAGTGTTTTTATTGGCGGAAAGTTTCTGTTGGATCGATTCGATTAAAGACGTTTTTTTACTATTGAAGTAAAAGATAAATAATACGACAAAATAGGTCTCAAAAATTAAAAGTACTCCTTTAAGAAATTTTTCCCATCATAGAGCAGCAAATAAGCCTGAAAAACAGAATTTTCATATCAGAACTTCCTGCATAATATTCTGACCCGTGAAAAAACTGGATACTCTATGATAATTTAAAGAGGCGAAAATCGTGAGTTAATCCATCGTCAAAAAGGTGTGGATATGGTGGAAGCAGCTGGACATCGTGCACTATGAGTTCCTCCAAGCTGGTTAAATGGCCACTGCTGACCATTATCAGCAGCAATGTGTTGGTGACACTCTGGAGGAAAAAAAACAGCTATACTGCCAAGGGCAGGTGGAAAGTCTTTCGTCAAGACAACGCACAGGTTGAGAGATGTTATCGTACCTGGCATATTCCCCATACTTGATTCTTTCGGATTTTCATCTGTTCCGATCGCTGCAAAACGTCTGGTTACTAGCCGCTTCACATCTCTTAAAGATGTCGAATAAAGCCTCAATTTGTTTTCAAGCGGGGAAATTAGGTACTTCGAATATTAAGTTAGTTTTCTCAGAACTAAATGTCAAAGGCAGTAATAAAAATAAATATAATACCGATAATTTTGTTGAGGACCTAATGTTAGTGGTTTCCACACACTATGTACTGACTAAATAGTACATGGGCTGAAAAGTAACCTGTGTTGTGAAACATAAGTACCGTTGTAGTAAGCCAATCTGTCATTTAAGTTATATTTGACAAGCAATTAGATTTGACATGCGCCACTTTTGTAAAGAATTGACAATTTTCAAAGATTTCAACATTTGATTTGACAATGAATGTAGGGTAAGCTGCTTAACTCGTACCACGGCCTAAGTCGTATCCCGATATTATCTCATTTAAAATTTGTAAAAAGCACCATCTAGTGCCGTAAGCCTGAACTATTTAGTCGTACGAGTAAACGAAAACAAGTGGGTGGCTGCCGGCTTCGTGAGGCAAAAATAATTAAAAAATTTTTTCACAGTTTTCATTAAAATGTTTGACTCATTCGTAAACTTTTTAAAGAAGGATTATAATCCTTAAGTTATTTTTAGGTTTACGCCTATTTTTATCGATATCTGGCAACCATTTGGGAACGCTCAAACGTAGATTTTTTAGGTAATGCAATGATTTCGGTTTAAAACTTTGAAGACCTTGTCGCTTAAGTCGTACCTGTAGATAATTCCTTAATCGTACCGTTAGGATTTAAGTATTTACTTGTTTCCTAATATTTTTTTTTATCAGCTGATGAATATGATGAAGAGAAAGTATAATAGTTGGAAGCAGAAGGATATGGTCGAAGCTTTACTGAAACATCGGAATGGTGAAATTGGATCTAATGAAGCATGTAGAACATATAATATACCGAAGCCCACACTGCAACGACATTTGTTTCTTTGGATTGGACAGTTTCTTTGGTTTAACTACTACTGAATTTAGAAAGCTGGCCTTCGAGCTTGCTAAAAAAAATTCAATTACCTCATCGCTTTAATAAGGAGAAGAAAATAGTCGACAAAAAGCGGTCCTTGCGTGTTCCAGAACGAACATCGATGGCTAGAAATAAAGAGCGTTCAATTAATGATGTTTTTGATAAATATGAATAAACACTGGATAAATACAAGTTTACTGCCGACCAAATATATAACATAGATGAAACTGTATTATGAACACCAAGTGAGTTCAATCACAAGCGGAGAAAGGGGTTTAACAACGACAGGCATATGTGCGATGAATGCAGCAACCCATGTTGATATTTAAGAGCAGCAGACTGAATGATGCCTTAAAAAAAGGAGCTCCGCCAAACACAGCATTTGGGTGCTCGAAAAATGGATGGATAACTTCAGAACTTTTTGCAGAATGGTTGCAACATTTCATTAAATGCACAAAATTAGAAAAAAGTAACCAAAAACAAATTTTACATTTACTGGATGGTCATAGTACACATACCAAAAATTTAGAAGCCACCCAGATGGCTAATGATTATGGTATAATAATACTATCTTTTCCTGCTCACTCAACACATCGCTTACAACCGTTGGAACCATCATAAAACAGGCTAACGTTTCAGAGCTGCTGGGTATGGATACAGCGCTAAATGATTTTATAGCAACAGATGTGTGGCCATGTGACAGAAACGTTATTCAAAAAGAGGATTTCGTAGCTTCTGTTGCATTTCAACAGTTACTAAAAAAAATAAGAAAGGTACTAAGCCAACTATGGATAAGTCCCTACAAAAACGAAGTAGAAGCAAAGGAAAATATAAATAAGAGGAAGAAGCCGATACTGGATTTAAAAAAAGTTAAAATTGAAAAAGGAATAAAGAAAACTATAAAAAGGAAGAAGACAGATGAAACATGTAAGAAGAATAAAAAACCAAAGACAAAGAATCATGGGTAGGCCAACTATGTAAGGAAGATCGCGAAGAAAACATGATATGAAATGTAAAGGTTGGATACATGACCTATGTGCTAACGCGGAAAGTAAGATGAAGAAATGTATTTGTGTTATCTGTATTCAATCTCGATAATTTTTGTAGGTGTAATTTTGTATCTTAAGAAATTATAATTTTGGCTTTCTATGTGTAAATTTACTTGGTAATTAAGTTCGACTTTGAGACTGTAAAGATTCCAAAAAATATTGATTGTAAATTGATCTTAGACTGAGTAATTTGTAGTTTTTATTTTTTAATATTATATCTTGTTATTAACTATTTTTCTATATAGTTTATGATGTCTTATTCGAAGTACGACTTATGCTATAGGTGGTACGGATTAGGCCTTAATCATACCGAAGGTACTTTTTTGAAAAACGTTAAAACACCTATTTTGATAACAGATTTTTCGGTTTCTATGAATGTTCATTAAAAAGCAAATAAATAAAGATTCAGTAGACGCAGAAGATTTTGTTTAATTTAAATTGCACTAAACATTACAGTACTATTTTCTTGGGGTGTACGACTTAAGCAACCTTATCCTACTACATTTTGTATGGATGGAACTTCAAATCTTAATACAAAATCCATCGTAAACCCTTATCTGAAAATGTCAATGAAACTACATGGCGACGAGCAGAACGCCGTGAATTATGTGGAACAACTTTGATTATTTCTGCGTTTACACATACGTACAGTAATTTCTCGACCTCAAAGCTTCATTTTCAGTATAAAACTCTCAAAATGAATCTCATTTCTTCAAAATGTCTAACCCAAGTATTGGTACTGGATCAATACTAGGGAGCAGAGGTTTGCCCGAGCTCTGGTAAGGTCACTGCTTATCAGCGTGTTTAGACAGTCGTACCCTACGGATATTGTTCTATTAATAAATTAATTAATACTAAATTTAGCTTTATCGTTGTGTTTACTTCGTACTGTTACATTTTTACCATAAAACATTTAAAAGCGAAACAATCCCATGTATTCACAACAAATAATTGAAATGAATTTATAAAAATGTTGGCTATATAAATATTTTCATAAATTGAAGTAATGGCACACGGCATTGCTTGAAACGACAAAAATGGAATTCACTGATTTTTTTCCAACAAGTCCGGTCTCCAATCCTATAATTTATAAGTATTTCCAATCATTTTAAAATTACTCATGAGCAAATATAAAATAAATATATTTTTGAGGAATTTCAAGAAGCAAATATATTTTTAAACATATAAGTCTTTAATATAATATAATTTTAATGTAATCATAATATATAAGTATTTAAACATGAATGATAGGGATTCATTTTATTTAATATCGTTATCAAAAACAAACATAAGTGAAATTGTGTGAGAAACTTGTGATATAAAATTTGCTACAATCTTATCTAAAAAAAAGTAATTCTTGGTATTAGCAAATACAGAATTTGAAATAAAATGTATAAATTAATGTGGTTCATAGGCACATAAAACTATACAATTCGGATATTGCTTGAATTAAATTATGTTGATTCGTTTTTACAAATATCATTATAATTGATTGAATTGTCCGTCACTTTGTGATAATTCACTTTTCAAACGATATAAAAACATGTTTACTTGTGTTATCACTTACGTTATTTTTGATTTTACGACTATAGTTTCGTAAACAATGTTACATTATCAAACTGTCTTTAAAACTAAGGTATGGAAGCTGTTTATCCTATATACATTCTGTCAAAAAAGAACCGGGAATTGATCATTTGAAAAATCGGCTTTAAGGGATTGTCAAAATTATTTTTATCGCTAAATTGGCACAACTGTCCTCTACACTGATCCGGAGTTTAAACGTCATCTGTTATTTAGTTTTTTACAGTGCTCGATTTTGTCACTTCATCTCAAATGTGTTTTGCTATTTTTACAATGGATAAAAACATCGAACAAAGAAGGTGTCTCAAATTTTACATTGCAAATGGAATTTCGTGTGCCGAGTCGCTGAAAATATTGCAGAAGGCTTACGGAATCGACTTTATCAAAAACACGTGCATATGAGTGGTACAGTGCATTCAAAAAAGGCCGAGATGTGGCTTTTGTCTAGCTCTGGTCGGCCATCAAAGTCTTTCACTGAATTTAACATCGCTAAAGTGAAGGAAATGGTGACTGAAAATCGTCATTTAATTTTGAGAGAGAACCGCTGATCTTTCTGTGTCTCACGAATCAATTCGTACCATTTTAAGCGATTGTTTGGGCATGAAACAAGTTGCCACTCGACTAGTGTCGAAAGACCTGAATTTTCTTAAGAAACTTAACCGGGTGAAGATCGCTGAAGACATGCTAGAACGAGTCAATTCCGACCCCACATTCATACCATGCATTGTAACTGGTGATGAGACATGGGTATACGAGTTTGAGATGCAAACCAGTGAACAGACTGGTTCAGACCTTGTGTTTAGAACAGTTTCTATCCTGAATTTCACTTTGTGTTTTATTTGCTGATCTTAGGTCTTCTTTAATTGCAGCAATCCATTTAATTGTTTCTATTTTAGCTCTACTCCTATTTTCATAAAATTAGACTATTTCTCTAGTTAGCCTACACGGATTCATCCGTTTTATGTGTCCGCAAAACTTCTTCCATAAAAAGTCTTGTTTTTCTCATATCGCTATGTATATATGTGTATTGTTTGATTTTTTGGTTTTCTCGAAGTCGGAATGTTTTGCAATTTATGTTTATGTATGTTTATGTATGTTGTGCAATTATCTTTCTTTCTTTTCAATGTATTTATTTCTATTTAAAATGAGCGTTTCTGCGCCATATAGACATTCTGGCTTAATAACTGTGTTGTAATGTCTCAGTTTTCTGTTTTTAGATATGCATTTTTTGTTGTAAGTCTCAATGTAGTGTCCATTTTTCGACGTCTTATTGGACGTTTTTTCCAATCCGTTTGCCATGATTATTTCACTCAAATATTTAAATTGAGAGACTCGTCTGATGTTACCATATTTTGTTTTTAGAAATGGTATTCTTAGTCTGTTGCAGATCATGTATTGTATATTTTCAAAGACAATTTGGAGTCTTACCTCTTCTACTGTCTCTACTACTACTATCTACTCTACTCTTGAGCTAAAATTGCTAGATCATCAGCCAACGCCAGACAATCTATTTTGACGTTGGTTCTCCCCAGTTTAATGGACTGTATTACTTTTTCTAGAACATACAGTTAAATAAGAGTGGCGAGAGTCTATCCCCCTGTCTTACTCCAATTTTAATTTCGAAAGGCACTGAGATGTCACCCACGAATTTAACTTTTGACCTTGTGTTAGTTAGTGTTGCTTTAATAATTGCCAGCGTTTTCAGATCTAGTCCCTGTTCTTTCAAAATTTGGAATAAAGATTCGCGATCAATAGAATTATATGCTTTTTTGAAATCAACAAATGTATAGACGAGATTTTTATTGTATAGTTTTTGATGTCTTAGGATCAACTTTAAATTTAAAATCTGTTCCAGGCAGGATCTGCCCGGTCAAAACCCTGCTTGATGTTCACCAATTTGGCTGAAAAGTCAGTTTATATATATATATGTAGTGTTAAAATTCTTTGGACTGCGTCCAATAAGACAACAGTGCTGGGTGTCATCACATACTCAACTGCTGGGTTCCACAATCTCATGTGGAACACACAACAACCTGCATCTCCACCTAAATGACCATTCAATTTGGTGGTTGTTTGACTGGGGACCGACCCCACCCATCCCTTCCATTGGATGGCACATGTTTCGTCTCTTGATGTTCAGACTTTTCAGGGCACCGACATGTGCTCTCGACAAAATGCTCATATATATATATGAACATTTTTGTTGGTTGCTTGACCGCCAGATATTAGCATTATTGAACCAGTTAAAGGGTGCTATACATATTTGGCCAAAAGGAAAGTGCTCTTTCACTACAATAATGCGTCTGCACATACGTCTTGGATTGTGGCAGCAAAATTACATAACTTACGCTTCGAAGTGCTTCATATAGTTGTCAAAAGTCAGTGTAGTTGAAAGAACACTATGAAAATTATCATTATACATCAAAACAATCATATTAACGTTGCTATATTGGGAAACAAAAAAATGCAACACCCAGAATACATATCTGAATCAAACTGAAAATATACTTTATAACATATCTTAAATAGTGAAATACTTTTTACTTATTTACCCTGACATTTCTACATTCAGTCGTAAAAATGTAGCTAAGTAAAAGATTTAAAAATATTGCTTTTATCATGCTAAGCTAAAGGTAAGTTTAGTTAAGCAGTATACTTATAGTTCTATTATAAGTATAGCTCATTCAGGGAAATAATGATTGCACATCATCAATCTATTGCCAATTTACATCCATAAGAAAGAAAAAATAATTTAAAGTTCGAAGCACTCTCCTTCCTCTAATCCTATTAGAATAGGATAAAAATACGGTGAGCCGGTGGATCACATTCTTTGAATTCGCTGGCAAAATAACATTTAGGTTTGTGGTTCTGGACAGTGTTGGTCTAACACAACTTTTTTCGTCGAATCTATCATTTTCATGTTCTGATCATTTTTGAGTTGCGCTTTTTGAAAGAATTGCGTTTAGATTGCGTTTAGAAAGATGCGTTTAGAATTATTTTTACTGTATTCTTTGCTGTTTTAGCTATTTACTGGTTTAGTTTCTGGTTTTGTGAGTTCTATAGTAAAAAATCTGCGATTATAATTGCAAAAAAGTGCAAAAACTGTTAAGCAGTCGGTATAAGCAACTTGTCTCGTCACTTATCAGTTATTTTGAACTGGAAAGAGATAATGGGGCTCCTATTTTGCTATTAAACGCTGTGATAGAGGTATGTATTAATAACTTCGTAGATATCATGGTTAATTGGAGTTTTTAGCGAGTTTCAGCTGCAATAAATATTAGTATTGGTACAGTTAGTGATTTCGAAAAAGTTCAAGAATAACGATATCTTAAAATCACCGAAGAAAAAGCGTCTATATCCAAAACGTACTGATCTAGATCATCTTGATGTGGGCTCAATTCGCAATCAAATCAATCAAAAAAAAGTGAGTAGATTTACATGGTAATATTGTATTTTTATGAAATTTTATTGAACTATTTCAGAACAAACGGTTGATTTTCAGAGTATTCATGAAAAACTAAAGAACATGTAGCTCTTTGATGGATGAAAAACCAGATACTGCCTTTAAACGAATCCAATTTTTGAAACCGTATCAAAATATCAAAGACTAATCTCTGTTTATTTGGATGAAACATGGATATTTCAAAATGGGACCTTGAGTCACTCATGGCAAGATGATAACAAGAAGAGTGTAGAGACTAAAAAATTTAATGGAAAAAGGTGAGTGCTATACCTAATACATAGAAGCCATTAAAGTCATGTTTAGTTGATTTAAGACGTGTCAATAATAACATGTTATTGCAGATATATTATTCTTCGTGTTAGAAACAAGAATGGCTTTATTCCAGAGGCCGAATTAGCCTTCTCTTCTAAAACAAAAGGCGATTATCATGGAGAAATGAATCAAGATAACTTTCTGTTTTGGTTTGAAAAGCAGCTGTTCAAAATCTTGGAGGAGCCGTCAGTTATTGTCATGGATAATGCACCATATCATACACTGTACACTGATGAATAAACCTCTAAGTAGTGCATGGACAAAACCAAAAATTGCAGAATGGCTGACGAAGCATAATTTTCCTTTTGAAAACACTATATTGAAAAGTGACTGCTGCAAATCGTTATTCAGTTAGTTAGTTAGTTAGTTAGTTAGTTAGTTAGCAGTAATTAAAGATGGAAGAACGACTGATGGCTGTTTGGATATGTGGAAAGAAGCTTTATTAACAGTTACACCACAGATGAACAGCATCCGACATACAGAATAAGAGATTGAAAGATGGTGGAATCGTGAAAGAGTATTTGATAGAGTAGAAGTTAGTCCCCCAATAATTTACTTGAACAGCGATTCAGATGCTGAAAGTTGTTTTAGTGATAGTAAATAATTAAACTTTGTGTGAACTAAATGAAAAGCCGATATGTCCACAAGCAGAAGTTTCCAAACAGATTTTTGATTGAAACTTTTAAAGAAAAAACTTTTAGTGTTACATTTTCATTTACAGTTTTATCGATCATACAAAAGACAAAGAATAACCTATAGTTAAATGCCTGCACCACATTGTTTCAGGCATTATCTATCTATATAAAGAACGCGATTCAGGTTCTTCTAGAAGTATCCAAGGACGTGATAAAATGCATCAATATAAAAATGTCCGAAAAGGGCTGCTTTTGTTGGAGTTACAAAGGAGTAGCATTGCTACCTGAAATTGAACTCTAATTGGTTTAGTGATGGAGTTCTGGATTTCATTTAAATGATATGTAAAAGAGTCAGGATCCTCGGGGTGAAAGGCCAAATTTAAATTTCTCTTTAGAACGACATTCAGTCAAGGAATTAAGGAATTAGGCCTATATGTTTAGCAATCAGGGTCACCCCTAATAATCATCCCAGGAATTTTAAATGCACCCCCTATGTAACCAAAATTATTGCCGCCTTTCATTAAGCGAAATCTGCAGATTTTCAAGGACAAAGAATGTAACTTTGGTCGAAATCATGAAAAATTTCCTTAGCACAGAAACACGCTCCATACCTCGCAGGGTTACAGAGTGTTATAATAAGCATGGTAGACCTATTTTTTTTTTGTTAAAAATAAGTGGAATTTCTTCATTTTTTTATAGTGCATAATAGCGTCATAGTGTAGACGAAAATTGCAAAGTAATGCAATAAAATATATTATTGAGGCTGATGACAACGAAGTGATCGGCAGTCACCAGTGATCAACCAGTCAACACTGTCAAGGTGATTACATCAACTTAAAATGGTTAGAAAAGTTGACGTATAGACGCTGTATGAGTGCCGCACTGGATTTCTGCTTGCGATTCAGTATTAAAACGCAACTAAATCAAGCCATTTATAAAACGGATGGTTACAGGTGATGAAATCACCATCGGAGAAATAATGTTCACAATTATGCACTTTGTGAATTAAAGCGAACAATTGACCAGAAGCGGCCTGAATTAGCCACCAAAAAGGGGGTTGCCTTCCATAGAGACAATGCTACACCACACGTGCCTTTGGCCACCTTTGCCCACGACATAATTGGGTTTGTTTAGATTCATCTATACCCTCTCAACCTTGCACTCTCCGAATATTATTTAGATTGTTTTAAAACAGATTAGATGGTAAAAACTTTATTTACTTAGCCAAAAACCTCAGACCTATGAGTGCGGGATTATGCAGCTACCGGAGAGTTTGAGAAAAGTCATAGAACAGAATGACTTCTATTATATTAAGTAAATATAATTTTTAGTAATATATACAAAATTTCATGACATTCGGATCATTATAAGCCAAGTTATGGGGCTTAAAGTGTCAATGTGTTTATACCATCGGTCGAAAAATTTATAGCAAATATTCAGTTTTGTTTTAAACTTGGTAAAGCATTTACCGAAACGTTTCAATTAATGAAACAAGTGTATGGTGAGGATTGTTTATCCCGTAGCAGAGTCAACGAGGGGTTTGAACGATTTAAAGAAGGTCGTGAGGTCCTGAAGGACGACGAACATCCTAGTCCAAAAAATTCCGTGATTACTCAAGGTAACATTGAATTTGTGCGTGAATTTATAAAAAATCAGCCAAAATCTTCGTTGTGATACATGGAAATGGAATTGAACATATTCAAAGATTCAATTCATCACATTTTGACCGATTATTTGGGACTTCGGAAGATTTGTGCACGTTTTGTTCCACACGAATTGACTGACGACCAAAAATTGCTCCGAATCCAACATTGCAAGGACTTAATTAAAGAGTCGAAAAATGACAAAAACTTCAAGTTCAGCACTGTTACTGATGATGAGACGTTGTGTTTTCAATATGATCCAGAAACCAAGCGTTAAAGTGTCAAATGGAAGCACCCGAGCGAGCCAATTGTGGACAAGGAGTTCGTTACACCTGATCAAACGATCAATGCTGTGTTTTATCTTGGTGTTATAAAGCATCTGTTATCACGTGTTCGTCGTGTGCGGCCACAATACCGTTAACAAGGCCGCTGGCGCTTGTTGCACGATAATGCGCCGTTCCATCGCTCGAAACTCATCACTAATTTTTTGACAAAAAATAGAATTTTAACCATCAATCATTCACCATACTTGCCTGATTTGGCTTCCTGCAGCGTTATGCCGGCATTGAAACCATTCAAAAGGCATCGACCGGCATCTGGAAAGGCATATCTTTGGCCAAACTCAAAAATGCATTCGTCAACTTAATTGACCGTGCAAAACATTGTATTGACGAGCAAGGATTTTTTTTTCAAAAACATAGGACTAACTTTCGTTTCAACTCAACATAAAATACAGAAGTATTTTGATTTCTGATCTTCGGTATATTTTCCAAAAACTAAGAATCCATTAAAATTAGTCATACTATAAAAAATATCGAACATTTCATGATAAATAACTTAATAGTATATTTTTTGCTTTCTAACTATAAACGAAGACTCTCAAAGTTCTTAAAGTACATAATTCATTAGCTAGTGTCCATTATACACGCCACCATAAACAAATCAAAACCTAAATCATTCCCGACATCGCCGGACAATGAACAGCGGAGGTCTCAGTTCGCCCGATAGGAAAAGTTCACATCTAAATTATGCATCCTGCGTCGAAGAAAGGCAAGATCCCTTATCGTCGTTTTAATGTATGTGTCCCTGCGTCGCGAACGTTACCCGATTCGTCGGATTTAAATGCGTCGACGTTTCGAAAAAGCCGAACTGCATTTGACTAACAAATGGACAAAATGAATAGTTTATCGGAATGGACGATCTAAATTTCTAAGACGACCAAAACACCACAAAAATCTCCATAGAAAGGCTAAGGTTATCTGACATCCGGGTTACCAAAAAACTTCGGTAATGTAAAGTCTGTCTCACACGTGCAAAATACGAAATAAAAAATCCAGTAAAAAATTTGTTTTTTTTATATTCTCAAATCTCCAATAGTCCAACATTAAAATATACAGGATGCGCCAGAGACATATTTTATTTAAAAAATTAGAAATATACCACGTTACAGAAAAAAAAAATTATTTTTAAAGATAACGTATGAAAGTTGAGCTGCGCCGTTTCGTAAACACATTAAACCGTGCTCTACTTGTTATAGTGCATTTCAAGATATGTCGTTAACCGATTGGCTGCAATAAACTCGTAACAACCCCTGCCGTAACGAAACCCGGCGAAGTTGCAAGAAACGTAAACAGGGTCGGGTCTAATAACAGGTAAAAAGAAAAAATTAATTTTATATCTGGTTTAGTAGTTTCGAAATATTTTAGTATAGTTCGCATTCTTTTCTTAAACAGTGCATTTCTAATAATATTTTCGAATAATTTCGATCGTATTTTTGTTATTTCAAACATGCTAAAAATGTGGCGTTCTTGGCAAGATAATGATCATTGTGTCCCCAGTGATGCTAATTTTAAAAGAAAACATTTATCGTCCGATGCTAAGCAAATTGTTAAAAATGTGTATGTTTCTTTATTGAACAGGGAGCTTAATGTAAATGCAACCGCAGCAGAAAAGTCTTTATTAACGAAAACAACTCCACTGTCTACAGTTAAAGATATTGTGACGAAGCCAATTAAAGTACGTAGTGATTCTGGTAAAAGCAAATGTGTTGACAAAAGCCACAAAGATTTAATTCGAAGCAAAATTTATCCTATATATGAAGCGCAAACTGTGCCTGCATTGCATTCATTGCAACAGCAACTAAGGGAAGATGAAACCAACATTCTTTGCAGCAGAACTAGTCTCCGGAGAATATTATCTCAAATGGGTTTTGCATATCGGATCGTTAATAAAAGACAAATATTAATGGAATTAAAACGATTGCGACGATGGCGGTTTGACTACTTAAACTCTATAAAAAAATACAGATTAGAAAATCGTCCCATTGTCTACCTTAATGAAACATGGTTCGATACACATGAGACGCTAGGCAAAATGAGTAGATACATCAAGAAAATTCCAAACCAAAACTCAAGCGAACAAGGGAAAAGGAATTACAATTTTACATGCTGGTTTCGAAGATGGATGGGTTCCGAATTGTTTACGGTTGTCGTCCCAAAAAAATTAAACATTCATCTTTGGACTACCATAACGACACCACAACAGAACGTTGTGAAGATTGGTTTATAAACAGCGTTCTGCCCAATGTGCCTAAGGAAAGCTTAATAATAATGGTCAATGCTAGTTATCATAACCGCCAAAAAATAAAGTCCCTAATGCAAATAACACTAAATTGGAAATTTAGAACTATATGTTAAAAAACGATATATACTTCTAAAATATATATTAAAAATGTGATCTAGAAATATTAAAGACATTTAATATTAAAAAGGAATATGAATGTGATAACATTGTTGCCGATATGGGACGTCCGGTTTTACGCCTTCCCCCGTATTACTGCATTTTTAATCCAATTGAACATACGTGACATCAGCTAAAATCCAATGTTAGAGCAGAAAACATTTCTCCGACTCTAAGTGTAAGTGCTGCAACATTAATTTGGAAGGTTGTAGGTATTCCGAAAGAAAGTTGGATAAATTCGATTAACCATGTTATTAGAATAGAAGATCCCTATGTATCAATTACTAATAATATTGAATCACTTATTATTAATATAGATCAAAGTGACAGTGAGAGCGAAACCGAATTAAATGTATAATTAAATTTAAGTTATAATTTTTACTGTACTAATAGATAAATTTATTTATTTATTTATTTTTATTGTACTAATAAATTAAAAACACAAAACCAATAAACAATGTTTTAGTCAAACATAATAATAATAATAACAATAATAATAAATAATAATAATAAGGGAGTCAAAGGGTAGTGAAGCGTATCTCATAGCCTCTCCTATCAATTTCCTACTCGCACCTCCTCGTTGGTGAACCCTGATAACTAAGTGCTGCAGAACCGAGACCCGGTAACCAACCCCGGTGGAGGAGATTTGGTACTTAGGCAAACGTGAGAAGGGAAACACCAGATAGAGGGTTAGCACCTCTCTATCTGTGCCAAATTGCTTTCGATCATGGAGATGAAGCCTCGGAAACTACCATTGTGAGGACTGCATCAACAGGAACGATTACACAGTCTCTAGCAGAGGCAAGTGGAGCGAGTGGCGCCTCTCTGCGAAACGGAACCACAAGGCCAAGCAACCCAGGTCAGGACATCCAGGATAACGGTTTGGAAACCCGAAATGGGATTCCCGCGGTAATCCAAACAAGGGGAAGGCGTATGCGATGGACAAGAGAAGTTATAACAAATCTTATGGTCGCATACTATAAAGTCACTGGCGGAGAGAGGATGATGACGAATTATCGGGCTAGATTGGAACAAATGTGGAATACTGAGTACCCTGATCTAGCAATGACATCTCAAAGACTAACAGACCAAGTAAGATCCATAATTCGACGAAAGGTACTGTTTGAGAATGAACTGAACAATCTAAAAGTTAATGCAAGGGCAGTTGCATCAGCAACACAAGAGAAAAAAAGAGTGCTTCACCCACTCTCACACCGGAAATAAATGAAAAACCATCTGTAATACTTCAAAAGAATGGACAGAAAAATAATCCCAAAGGCCGTAATGAACACAGAGCAAACAATCAATAGGAGGAAAAAATGTTGGCGCAAATAAAATCCATTTACGAAAACAGAAAAATAGAATTTAATGATGTAAAACTGGAAAATAGACCAAAATCATGTAAGTTTCAGTTAACTGCTAACATCAAAGACATTATTAAAAAACTAAATGTTGAGTTGGCCGTCGAATTGAATAATGCTCAAGATCTAAACGAACTCTGCCATTTAATAATCTGCGTGAGTCTAGCAGTTAGCGAAATATATGTGAAACAGCCCAAGGAAATAAAATCTATAAAGTCCCCATGGGAAAACCGGCTCCAAAACAACATAGAACGGTTCCGCAAAGAAATAGGAATATTGCATGTTTATCTTCATGAGACAAAACCAAGCTCAAAAGTGAAAATGAAAGCTTCTTTATATTGAAAACGAGCAAAAATTAAAGCATATCCAGATTGTAGACAGCAACTTACACCGATATCACAAAAGAAATAAAAGATATCAAGAAAACAAAATGTTTGCACAGTCTCAAAGAATGTTTTACAGAAATGTAAGCAAGGACCACTTATGCGAACTTGAAAAAATCACGGCAAAAGAAAAAATGACGGAATACTGGACTAAACTTTGGTCCAATCCTGTTCAACACACTGAAGCTACATTGATTGATACCGAAAAAGCCAACTATATTCAAAAACCTCAAATGGAGTACACAGCAATAACTAGGAAAGCAATTAATAATGCTACCAAAAAAACTTAAAAACTGGACGTCACCTGGTGGAAAACTATGACAAACTGTCATAATCGACTCGCAACGTTGCTTGAAGATTCTATACAAGACCCAACAAAGATACCTACAAATTTCATGAAAGGAATCACGTATATGCTCCCGAAGAAAGGTGACTTATCTGAAGCGAACAATTTTAGACAGATAACTTGCCTCTCATCTCTATATAAAATCCTGATATCAATCTCTATTTAAAATCCTAATATCAATATTAAGCATAAAAATTAATGAACAAGATCAACAAAATCCACGCATGGGAGCAAAACGGATGTAAACAATGTTCAAGAGGATGCAAGGAAACTTGAGTAATCAACAACATCGTTACTCGTCAGGCAAAGCTTAAACAAAGAAAGATATCTACCGCGTGGATTGACTATCAGAAGGCTTTTGACTCAGTCCCACATTCATGGCTGAGCAGCATACTTCACATATACGAAATCTACCCAACTCTGTGTCGACTGCTCGAGTATCTTATCAGCACTGGGCACACGTCCATATCAGTCAAGGGAATATCTGAATCTTACTTAACGGAAGAAATTTCAATACGCAGGGGAATTTTTCAAGGGGATAGCCTTAGCCCCTTGTGGTTCTGTATGGCGTTAAATCTGTTGAGCTCAATATTAACAAACACCAAATATGGTTACACCCTGAATAAAGATACAACCATAACACATCTATTCTATATGTATGACTTAAAGGTGTATGCCAAAGGGAAAGAACAACTTAAGGGAGCGCTTGAGTTAGTAAGGGAATTCAGCACGACAATTGCTATGAACTTCGGACTAGACAAATGTGCGACACTACACGTAGAGAGAGGAAAACTAATTTCCACCACAAATTTTACTTTGATGGAACAGAACTAAAAACATTAGAACCAGAAAGCCACTATAAATATCTAGGCATTACCCAGGGCCTAGACATTAAACAAAATGACAATAAAGAAAAGCTGAAATAGAATTAATAAAAAGAGTTACCGCAGTACTCAATACACACCTCCCAGGAAAAAAACAAAATTATAGCTATTAACACTTGGGCTATCCCATATATCACATACACATTTGGAACATTAAAATGGTCAAAGACAGACATGCAGAGATTAGACAGAAAAATTCGAAGCATATTTACAAGAGCCAGAATGAATCATCCCAATGCTGCAATTGAGCGGCTTTATCTACGAAGAGACGAAGGCGGTAGAAGGCTGGGTTGTTCGGAAGTGATTCACGAAAGAGAATGTCTAAACCTAAAGAACTACTTTTATAGAAAACACTCACCCATACATCGAGCAGCTGTAGTATTGGATAAAAAGTACACTCCTCTTCGGCTGGCCGAACCACCGCAACCGGAACCAGAAAATGCATTTGAAATAATGAAAACCAAGTGGCGCAACAAAGCCTTGCATGGACGGCACTATGCTATTAAACAATCAAGAACAAGTTGACTCCAAGGCTACAAGTACCTATCTAACCTCAGGATATCTCTTTGGAGAAACAGGATCAGGTTGTACCCACGAGAAATTATGTTAGAGTCATCATGAAACAAAACATACCAACCTCCAAATGCAGATACTGTGATAAAGACGAGGAATCGATACAACATTTAATATCGGGTTGCACCTATCTGGCCCCCACCAGCTACCTATCAAGACATGATTCCATGGGTAAAGTTATTCACCAAATTCTATGTCTGAAACATGGATTACTAACAACATTCACACCATATCATCAATACGCTCCCAAACCTGGTCTAGAAAATCAACTTGCAAATTCGAACTGACAGAACGGTGCAAGCAAATATACTAGATTTAGTGCTCTACCAGAAAGAAGCTAATCAAGCCACAATAGTTGACTTCTCTGTACCTTTAGATCAAAATATACACCGAGCATACAGGGAAAAAATTGATAAATATAGAGATCTGGTTTTTGAAATCAAGGATATATGGCACCTAGATAGAGTTAATATCCTTCCATTTGTGGTGAGCGCTAATGGTCTAGTCCACAAATCCCTAATACAGAACCTCGAATAACTAGGTATCACAAAAAGGGCAGTAGTATGGATGCAAAAAGCAGTAATATTAGGAACAGTCGGAATAGTCAGACGCGCCCTTGACAGTCATTAGACACCCAAGTATTCTTGGCTACAGCCGGGTACTTGGAGTTCTTTCAACTGTGTGAAAAAAAAATAATGGAAAACAAATCTCTTTATCGATCAACAATGCATTACAGCTGCGAATATCGAGAATTGAATTTTTCAGGGAGATTCCATTTTTCCAATTTGGTTCTGTTTAGCTCTAAACCCTATGTCCACATTACTGAACAAGAGTAATATAGGATATAAACTAAACATGAGGGATCTACGAAAGCTCTCGCACCTACTATATATATGGATGACCTTAAACTCAATGGAGAAACTAGAGAAAAACTAAACTTCTTATTAAAAATGTTCGAAGAGTTTAGTAGGGATATCAAAATTTCATTCAGACCTGACAAATGCTCTAACATTACCATTCAGAAAGGAATAGTCAATAATCAACATTCAACACACTGTAACATACAACAACTGGCACCAGAAGAATCCTATAAATATTTAGGTATACCTCAAAACGAGAAATTTAACCATTGCCAGTTAAAGAGGAATTTTTCTACTATGTACCAAAAGAGGCTTACTTTTAATACTTAAAGCTTTTAAATACCAAACTGAACAGTGGAAACCTGGTTAGAGCGACCAATGGATGGGCAGTTCCAACTCTGACCTATTCTATTCGTATTGTTAAATGGTCAGAAACAGACCTTGATGGACTGGATAGATTAATACGTCAAACATTGACAAAATTCCGATGTCTGCATCCAAATTCATCTATAAAGTGACTATACATTCCGAGAAAGTTGGGAAGCAGAGGCCTCGTGAACATTAAGAATCTTTGTCTGAACCAGGAGAGTAAAATGAGAGAGTGCTCCATTAATTCAAGCAGATCGCTAATGAAGTTGGTTGCTAAGGAGGACCGGGGTTTCACCCCGCTGAACCTAGATAAAGTAAACCGTGTTGATGATAGAGCAACACTTTCGGATTGTGTCTGAGAATGGAAACAACAGACATTGCATGGACGGTATCCAAAGTCACTCGAGGATGATACCATTGATGAATCATTGTCCCTGAAATGGCTGACCGATGGGCTATTGCTCCCAGAAACAGCAGATTTTGCGACATCTATTCAAGATAAGGTATTAAGAACACGGAACTACGAAAGGCATATACTACACATGGATGTTGTCGATCGATGCAGGAAGTGCGGTACAGTAGGGGAAACGATTGAAGACCTTATCGGTGGGCGTGCAGTTCTTGCCCCTAATACTTATTTAGGAAGACAGGATCAGCTGGCGAAAATTATACATCAGCAAATTGCATTAAAGTACTCGTTATTAGATAACGCACCTCCTCCATATTACAAGTACTCACCTTCTCCCATACTGGAATCATTCGATTCAATTCTATACTGGGTTGGGCCAATCACGACAGATCGAACGGTCGATTACAATAGACCAGACATTGTTCTGATTAGTAAAAAGGAGAAAAGAGCGTTTATAATTAACATCGCAGTGCCGCTCTCTCATAATACCAGGAAAACCGAGTTAGAGAAACCACTAAGTATGAAAACCATACTATTTGAATAACCAGTGGAAATTACATAAGGTAGAGATTTTTCAATTCAAGTTTTTCAAAAAACTTGAAGAACCTTGGTATTTCAAAATTGATTGTCATAGTAAAACAACGTGCAGTGTTCTTCCGACATGCCACATTGTTCGTAAAATCTTATGCTAAGTGAGAGGAGCTGAACTGCTTTCTCATTTTGGAATTATAATATCGACCAGCCTAGGCTGAAATGCTGAATTCAGAACGAACATAATTTGATCATCGTTTGACAAAATTTTATTTTTCCAAAATTATTCGGAAGTTAAACCACTTTGGCTCTGGCGCTTTTTAAAAAACTAGGAATATTTTTATTGAGATTTATTGGGGCAATTAACATTTTGCCGAAGGGCAACGAAATATCTTGAAACGGACTATACACGATCCAACATTTCTACTGCAATTAGGGGTATTTCTTAGACTGAATTCTTACTTTCTACTACGCAATATTTTGTGTGGGATCAACGTAAACCTTACTCTTCAAATAACCCATCTGGACAGTGGCGGCTTGTGAGGGAGGGCTTTGGAGCGCCGCCCCTCCAGCATTTATCACAGTAAACAATTTTTCAGAGCAAAACGCCATATTTTATTTCCGTTCAGTTTCTTTCCTTTAACTAATTATAACTCAATTTAACTTATATAACTAAAGTATTATTAAAAATTAAAATCTCCAAATGTGGAAGAACGTCTATCGACCCATCACACCAAATAATGCGGATAAAAATTCCATCCTCTCGCCATAATTTTTACATGGTTGGTCGGACGTTTACCTCCAGCGACCGTACGCCACGTCATATTAGCTCCTCGTTGGCGTTACATGTTTTGTTGGTTGCGAACATGCATTTTGGACGTAGAGTCCCTGCGACCGAGCGTATCGGTAATTAATTTTAAATGCTGATTGGGAGTGTGGAGCGTTTGAATGTTTCGCGTGAGTAATACTTTTTAAATAAAAATACCATTTAGAACCTTTTAAATAAAATCAACTTTTAATTGGAAACATGAAGGTGTCTGATTTAAAACAGTTAATAATGACTAATTTAAATTTGGAGGAGAAAGTTGAATTAAAAACTAACGGTCGTCCCACGCCCTTGTTGAATTTGAGTCAAATTCAAAAAGAATGTAAAAATGTGGTAAGTTTTACGCGAAAATTTGACAGTAAACTATACAATAGTATTTTGTGTGGTTTATTTGAATGGTTTACTCTTCCGGAAACGGTAAGTACCTAGTTATTTATTTCTTTATCTGCGCAACAAGCAACAACCCATCCTCGAATGTCCTTGTAACAATACAAAATGTTAATGTGTTCCTGGTTCACCTTCTGTATAAGGTTTTAATAGCATGAAATGTAAAAAGGAGGAACGGGAAAGCAAAAAAAATCTTCAACAGCACTATTTTTTCTACGCTCTCCCACTTTAAAACTCCACGAGCCGCCATTGCATCCGGAGTACATATCTGGAGGTGAGATTATTGGGAAACAACTGTTTAATATCGTTTATTATCAATATCACAATGGTGTGAGCAATTAAAATGATAAGAAGAAACCTAATAATTTTGCGCTAAAAAACTCTCGATGATGTGAATATAGCAAGCTGATGTAAGTGTAGTTGTATTTTCATTGGCATTCTCGAGAAATAAAGTCAAACAACATCAAAAGATGATATCGTACA
This sequence comes from Cosmopolites sordidus, assembly GCA_031761425.1. Classification (NCBI taxonomy): domain Eukaryota; kingdom Metazoa; phylum Arthropoda; class Insecta; order Coleoptera; family Curculionidae; genus Cosmopolites; species Cosmopolites sordidus. The sequence goes on along the minus strand of JARFXV010000817.1, from coordinate 568,851 downwards.
CCACACTGTGATCTTTGTACTCTATAAGAGTTTCTCCTGGAATTGTAAGGATTTTCAACATATATTAATATCGAAAATGTAGTTTCTCTACAAAACCAATGAAAAACCCCAGTGAAAATGCGCTTCATTAAACAAACAATTTTCATTTTAATCCAACAGAATCGATAACACAGGTCGACATGATTTTTATAACATTGATTAGAATGCTCTTTTTACGTTTCATTTAGGTAGATATTAAAACACATTTTCACAAAAATGGCATAGCACGTCCCATTTTCAAGTACTTGCTTCTCCTTTATATCATGGCCCATTGAAATTATTTGTACCTGACTTTGACTGGACAATGTAGGAATTACCACGTAGAGGGGATATTTCCACAGTATTCTACGAACTTTTAAGGGGAGTTTTATTGTTTTTTATAGTTTAGTTTGTTTCTTTCTCATTTACAGTACAGTCAAGTGTTTAAGTCGATGTTATATAAAATGCCAAGTTTTAGTCGTCGATTTTGCAAAAAATTCAGAATAAGTTTTGTTATATATAAGGACGATTTATTTTAAAGTCACACGCTAGATCTATGTCCCAGGAAGTCAAAAAATCTATCCTATCTTTTATATTTTAGGTGCCAAATTGAAAATCAAGATAAAAATTTGGGCTCCTCATATTTACTGTGTGAATTGTCATGTAAATTTAGTGCAGTGGATGCATCGCAAGAAAAATTCTATGCTGTTTGGTGTTGCTATGGTGTAGAGAGAATCTACTGATCATGTAAGTGATTGCTACTTTTGTATCTCTAAAAAAGAAGGGATTTCAAAAAAGCAAAGAGACAAAATTCAGTATCCAAATTTGCCTTCTGCATTTAGGCCAGTTCATCACAGCCAGGATTACCGGTACCGATTGCGCCTTTAAACTTGAACACATGTTTCCCGGTGATTCTAATTTTTCATCAGGATCTGATCCACAACTTCCTTAGAACACCAGTTGTGACCCAACATTTTTAACAACTACCAGTGAAGCTTACTTAATAACTCAGAATAATTAAATGATTTGGTACGTGACTTGGAATTTTCAAAACAAAAATTGGAACTTCTTTGTTCCAGACTTTAATAGTGGAACCTGTTGGATAAAAATGCAGGTGTTTCACTTTACCGAAGTATGTCTCTTACCCTACGCTAGAATGCATTCATTAACGCATGCAGAGTGGCAAGTTGAGAGGCACGTTGAAACGCATGTTGAACGAAAAAGTTGAACAAATGTGGACATACCACAAAATATTCATTACCGATATATTAGGTGATGTTCTACTTATAGTGGTTATTGCACTTTTTTATTCCTCAGTATATTAATGATTAAGGAGAACTTATGAATATTTAACAAATTATATTTTATTACACCCTAAAAAGCCGAATGCATTTATTTTGCCCACTTAGATTTTCCGTATTTGAGAATTTCAGTGACTGTCGTAGGTGGTCTTGAATTGATTTTCACTGTTATGCGCAATCATTTATTGACAATAGAAAATTTTCATAATTATATCTTTCTAGTTCAATTTCAAACAGTCTAATTTTAGGAAACACATTGTTCCGTTTTATTAAACCTATTTTTGCTCTCGAAACATTCAGTCGACCGTCAATTACGTTTTTCCGATAAGGGCTAGCCACATTTTTTATTTAAGATCAAACTATAGCACCCGAAGGTTTGCGTTTGCGTGTCGCCAATGGAAAATTCCTAATATAAACCGATTACTTTAATTATAGGTTGAACAACTGTCTTTCTATCGGTCGTTTCGGTCTTATGTAGGTAAAATATTTAATAAGGGTGGTTTTTTTGCGTTCAAGTCAATAACATTTCTACGCCTATAGAAATAGTGTTGCTATGTGATAATTTAAAGGTTATTTTGTTCTTTTGCTATCTGAAGCTGCTAGTTTTTTTTTATTGGAGAACACGCAATGTTTTTTTTTAATTTAGTAAGCTTCAGTTACTTCATCGACAAGATGGTCTAGATTATTGATAGAATTGTCCTGATTGGAAAACAACTCATGTGAACCTGATTTCAGCCTGTCAACTTGAAACTGAAGAATACTGGCAAGATTATTTTATTGATTGAAACTGATAAAATTCTATGCACGATACGAGTATGACCTCAACATACTGACACTCAGCACATGACACTCAGCTACTGTTGTCTTATTGGACGCAGTCGAAGAAAATCTAACACTACATATATGCGCCATCCGACGGGAAATCGGCGAAGACATGGGTTGTTGGCTGTGGATAGGGTCTTCAAATTTAGGGTGGATAGGGTCTTCAAATTTAGAGCTGGATTCGGTTGGCAGCATATGCGACGTTGTCGAGTATCAAATTTTTCGTGTTGATATTTATTGAAACGTTTGACGGTTGTCCCATTTGTATCTGAACGTTTAACTTTCGTTTCTTACCTTATGATCAAAAATAATTCTTTTAAAACTACCGCAGTGTTATTATTATCAAAGTGGTACCTATGAAATGCCAAATCATTTAAATAATCGTTGTCAAGAGTTTGTAGCATCTCTGGTACACTATTTTGAACAAGAGCGAGCCAATAATGGTCCATTGTTACCCTTTGCGGCTGTTAGAGGGGTATGTTAAGTTAATTGCTAATAAGTGGATACGTTTAGTTTAAGTCATATATATTACAGAAACTAGAATAATTTTTTAGCGTGTTGCACCAACCTTAAGGTTGAGAATGTCCAGCGTTAGTACTATGTCGCAAAAAGTGAAAAACAATGAATTTTTAAAATCATCTAGAAAACGTAGTTTTACTAAACGGGTTATCAATACTGCAACTTTGGATACAAGTTCTATTTGAGACACCATTTATATTATGTATCAACACAGTAAGTATTCGTAACCTAAGAATTGCATAAAAAAAAATTAACTGAGGTAGCGTTGATACTTGATGGAAATTCATTTTAAATAAATAAGCAACACAATTTTAAATATACTGTAAATTTCTAGATATTAATCTTTGCTTATTTAATTGCAGAAAAAATTGTTTTTAAACCCATATGTAGTTTATACGTAGTACATGAGCAATTAAATGAAGAACAACTGGATGGACGCCGTATGTCATTGTGAAACATATTGAAAGAACTAGGTTTTAAATGCAAAAAAGATGATCCAAGATGAGGGCTTATGGAGCTTGCCAATTTTGCCCTAAAACTTATAGATTTTTGAGAGGTTATATGAGGGAAAGAAAAATAGCTTTGATCAAGAAAAAAAGAACCAAGCTTACAGAAAATAAAATGATCTAAACTTCCTGAAATCAATTGTTACTGGGAATGAAACATGGTACTTTCAATACGATCCATAAACTAAGCGCCAAAGTGCGGAATGGAAGTCAAAAAACTTACCACAGGCAAAAATACATGAAAAACTCCTTCAAAAATCAATACAATGTTAATTGTTTTCTTCGACAGCAAAAGCTGCTAAACTGTCACTGGGCAGGACTACTTAGAAGTCATGAAACGATTGATTCACAGAATTCGTCGCATTCAGCCAGAATATCGCGATCCAGGCAGCCGGAGTTTGTTGAACGATAATGCGCCAACACACATCGTTAACTGTGCGTCAATTTTTGGCCCGAAACCAACAACCGTATTCACCAGATTTAGCCCCTTGTAATACCTCTTTGTTCCCAAAGTTGAAAGGGTGTTTTTTGAAGGCATTAAAACCATGCAAACAGCTTCGACGCGAGCTTTAGAGCGATTCCACAAAATTAGCTGGAGCACGCATTTGAATCACTATTAAATCAATGTAACAAATATATCGAAGCGAGAGGAGACTACTTCAGATAATAATTCATAAAAAATGCCAGGGTCTGTCAATAAGAATGATGGAACTTCAAAATTAAAGAAAACACACGTTTTTTTGCTCAAAATCGCTTCCGATTGTTTTATTTAAGAGATTCAGACATGCAATTTTTGAACAATATGTCGGCCAAATAGCCACCACGGTGTTGTTTTTGCAGAAACGGATCCGTTCGTTCCAATTTTAGATGACCCTGGCGCACATTTCGGGCTGTATAGCGACTATGGCTTGACGAATGTTAGTTTCCAAGTCGCCAATAGTCGCGGGTTTATTGCTATAAACCTATGTTTGTACATGTCTCCAGAGAAAATAATCTAAAGGAGTTAAATCGCATGATCTTGGCCGCCAAGCTATGGGGCCATTTCGTGAAATTAACGAGTTGCCGAATTTGGCTCGCAATAAGCCCATGTTTACTCGGGAAATATGCAGTGGTGCGCCATCCTATTGAAAATAAAGGTCATCCGCATCGAGTGCATAAAATTAGGGGAAGAAAAAAATTCCAGCATTGCCTTGTAGTGCTCGGTATTGATGGTAACGGTGGCTCCTTCCTCATTTTTAAAGAAATAAGGACCGATGACTTCTCCATGCCAAAATGCACACCAAACTGTGATCTTTTGTCGATGTAAATGACTATCATGCATCACGTGTGGATTAGATTCGCACCAATACCGACAATTTTGTTTATTGATTAAGCCATTGAGCCAGAAATGAGACTCGACGGAGAAGATGATTTTGCAATGAAATTCGTTGTCAGCTTCCATCATTTCAAGGGCCCAATCGGCTAGTTTATGAGGAATACGATGCTAGGTTGACTTCAATTCTTGTGCCAGTACCATCTTATACAGATGCAAGTCTAAGCCCAATCTCAGAATTCGCCAGGTTGTCATTGGCGGGAGGCCTAATTCTTGCGAGTGGCGAGCAAGCGAGATGTTGTCATTTTCAGCTGTACTTGCTTGAACTGCGGCAATATTCTTAACACTTCAACCTTTTTTTGTTGTACAGGCACCACATTATCGTGAAGAGTAAACTCACTTTTAAATTTTTCAATAACACGATCAATAGTCTGTTCAGAAGGTCCACCACGACGAATACCACGATGGATCCGAATTGTCCGTTGAGTAGCACGAGAGGACCGAGAATTTGTGTAATAAAACTGGACAATTTCCAAACGTTCTGCTAACGTGACACGAACCATGATTTAATTGCAAATCTATCGGAAAACAACTGACAAGACATCAAAACAAATATGGCCGCCATAAGTTGTCAAAGTTCCATCATCCCTAATGATAGACCCATTATATGTCTAAACATATTTCACTGTAAGTTATTGCCTTTCATGTATATTTAGCGCACTATATACAGAAAACCCTCTGCCTTAAAAAATCGAAGAACTCTAAAATTTGTTAAATGAAGTTGTAATTTTTTATTGTTTGCGTATACAAAGTTATAAAAGGATTTTTCTAACAATAAAACTGTTAATATTAGTTAACAAGCATTTTTCAGGATACTCTTCTAAATCAAAGAAAATGAAATACATGATATTAATACAAAGATTCTTCACATCATTTGAAACAGAAAAGTACTTTATAACAAGGTCAAAAACCCAATGGTTGCGCGAAAAAAAATTGCAAATTTATAAAATCGCCAATCGAAAAGCCGTGATAAGAATTAACATGCTAAACAAATATGTGTAAAAGTATATTTGTCAAAAAAAAATAAATAAAAGTGGGCCGAAAAATAAAAGTGGGCAAGATAATATTGACTAACTGAGATGATCCCCACGACAAAGGCTGTAAACGACAAAACATATTTTTGTATAGTTCCATTTAAAACCAAAACTGTATACGTACGCGAATGTCAGGATATGTTTTCTAGTTATAGAGAAGCTGTTACCAACCAGATTAGAAATATACCAGGACTTTTTCAATATGTTCAGGAAAATAGATTAGAACGGTGCCAGGCTTGCATATACCCAAATGGCGGATATTTTGAACATTTAATGTAATAAAACAATTAATCATGTTTTTCATAATATGACATGAATCGTTTAAAACGTATTATAGTGTAAAATATTAGTGCTAGTAATTTCAACATAGACGTCAAACGCCGTTGATGAGTACATTTTCTTTTTTTTTGTAAAAAACAAACCAAATTTATGCTAAAATGTATGGAATAAATAGCTATAAAAATAGTACATTTTATTTTCAAGTAATACCTTAAGAGGTCCTAACAATTTGCATGGTTGCCAATTGTTAGAAAATAAAATGACATTTTCCGCAGAAATAGTTGCATTTTGGAAACATGCATGTCTAAGGAGACTTTTTGTTCAAAATATTTATTTTTATTTCCCTTACACTCTATAGTAGGCTAATTCAAAAACTCGCGTAGCGGAAATGATAAAACAAGTTTATAGTCGAAAAAATGACTTTATTTTTTCGTATATTCTCTCTTAACCTGCATCTACGACTGCTATAACTTTTTCATTTGATGAAAAATGCTTGCTACGTAGGAATTATTTGAGATTTGGGAACACATGAAAGTCAAAGGGGGCCAGATCTGGTGAATATGGTGGATGCTCCAATTCGTAGTGTAACTCCTTCAATTTGGCCATTGCAAGACCTTGCAAAAATATCTTTGTCGATTGCAAGACTCACCTCTGTGATCTAGTGTATTGTCTTGATGAAAAATTATTTTTTCTTCGCTAAATCAGGTCTCTTCCCGAATTGTTGCATCCAATTGATCCAAAAAGTTTGAGTATTACTGTGTTGTTATTGTTTTACCGGTTTGAAGGTAATCAATTAACAAAATGCCTTTTGTATCTCAAAAAATTGATACCATAACCTTTTTGGTCTATTTTGACCACTTTGGTTAGTTCGAAGTTGAAAACCGGGCTCAGTCCACTCTGCGATTTGTTGTAGCATCATAGTGGTAAACCCATAGTTACAATCTCTCAATCAAGTCTCATCCATAGTTCCAAAACGACGTTTAAAATAAATTTTATTCTTTCGAAAAATATCCAAATGTTGGTTAAAAAGTTTTACTCGAAGTCGTTTTTGATAAAAATTTAACAAATGAGGCACCCATCTTGCACATAACTTTCTCAAGCCTAATTTCTTTTTCAAAATGTTTTAAGATGTCCAGAGCCTTTGCAATTTCACTCAAGTTAATTGTCTGTCATTTATAACCGTATAATATATAGAATTCATTATTTGTTCAGTAGTTACACTTATTGGACGTCCAGAACGAGGACCATCATCCAGGCTTTTACGACCATCTTGAAACTCACCTGCTCACTAAACAAACCATTGTTTTTGAAGAAACAGACTCCCCTAATACATTTACCATTTCACTATAAATTTCAATTGCCTTTAAACCTTTTTTTACAAAGAATTGAATCATCACATGATTTTCAATATTTTCCTTTTTAAAAAATAACACTGATACGTTTACTTTAAGCTACTGTTTTGGTACGAATGAATTGGCAGATCAACTTGAAACTTTACATAAGTTCATATGAAAGATGAAACGTCAAAATGTAGCAGACAGTACAGTACTGCTTTATAGGCGTCGCTCCACAAAGTTTTCAATTAGTCTAGTGTAATTATAATCTGATGAATATGTACCGCTGAACCGTTTTGAAATGCTATATTTTCCAGCGATATTAATTTTCAACCAACAAAGCTACATCTATTTTATATGCAACATCCTATTCGTTATTGGTAGTGGAAATTTAAAATTCTTTGCGATCGCGGTGGACTGTTTCGTTCCTGCTAAAAATGGAGACGAAATCGACACAGGAAATACAATACGTGACGTGATGTAAATTAAAATAGTTTTGTAGTTACTCAAAAGGTTTTATGCCGATAGCAGACGGCGATAAAGATTTACGCAGGATCTGAATCACCCACCGGCTCGGCGATATTACTTGAAAGGTAGATTAGAAGATCGATGGTCTTGGTTGTATTAGCCTCGATTTGGTAGATTGATTTTTTTATTTTAATTATCAAGAAGCTAGGGATTTTGGAGTGATTTTTAGCTTAAATAGTTTTTTACATATCAGAAAGTTCTCCGTATATAAAGGTATCCTGTATATATATATATATATATATATATATATATATATATATATATATATATATATATATATATATATATATATATATACATGCTAGACTATTAGTCCGGGAGTACATCCGATCGTTTGTGTCCCGTTTGTTGGGAACGTGCAGACGTTTCGCCAAGGTCACACTTGGCATTCTCAATGCTTATCTGAACACTGAAGTCTTCAGACAAGCACTGAGACCTCAGTCTTCAAACAAGCATTGAGAATGCCAAGTGTGACCTTGGCGAAACGTCTGCACGTTCCCAACAAACGGGACACAAACGATCGGATGTACTCCCGGACTAATAGTCTAGCGTATTCTTCCATCCGTGAAACACTACGAACTAACATATATATATATATATATATATATATATATATATATATATATATATATATATATATATATATATATATATATATATATATATATATATATATATATATATATATATATATATATATATATATATATATATATATATATATATATATGTATATATATATATATATATATATATATATATATATATATATATATATATATATATATATATATAAATATGTATATATATATATATATATATATATATATATATATATATATATATATATATATATAAATTTGTATATATATATATATATATATATATATATATATATATATATATATATATAAATATGTATATATATATATATATATATATATATATATATATATATATATATATATATATATATATATATATATATATATATATATATGTATATATATATATATATATATATATATATATATATATATATATATATATATATATATATATATATATATATATATATATATATATATATATATATATATATTATTATTATTATTCACGTGTTCACGTGAAGAACAATTAGAGGCGTTTGTTGTTGTTAGCCTTTCTTTGCGCCCATACTAATTTCATTCTTTCGCTATGAGCTTTTTTCCTTTCGTCAGACCAAGTTGTTCCAGTCTTCCTACATTTTTCTCTCTGGCCAACCTTCTAAACGTCAACCTTGTGTCTGAAACAGCCTTTATCCTGAATTTCACTTTGTGTAATATTTGCTGATCTTAGGTCGTCTAATTGCAGCAATCCATTTAATTATTTCTACTTTAGCTCTACTCCTATTTTCATAAAATTCGACTATTTGTGTAGTTAGCCTACTAGGATTCATCCGTTTTATGTGTCCGTAAAACTTCTTTCCGTCCGTCTTCTTCTTTTTCTCATATCGCTATATATATATATATATATATATATATATATATATATATATATATATATATATATATATATATATATATATATATATATATATATATATACCATATAATACATATATTCATCACAAGAAAGCACATCTACAGAAATTCGACACAAAAAAGATCAAGGAATCCAACATAACAGAGGAATGGGAAAAGGAACACGCAGATATATGGAAAAAATTACACAAAAGGCACAGGAACTGATCCCAATGAAAAAGAACACAAAACACCCTTGGTGGACTCGGAATGCGAAAGTGTATTGCAGCGACGCAAACGAGCATTTCAGAAGTACAACTCTAAAAAATCTCCAGAAAGTCAACAGTTTTTTGACGTGACTAGAAAACATACCGCAAAGGTTATCAGGCAAACTAAGAGGAAGTACATGAAGGAACAACTAGACTCTATAGAGGAGAATTTCCGCAATTATAACATGAGAGACTTTTATAGGACTTTTACAAAAGAAATCCGTGGATACACACCAGAAAAGCTTTGCTTCAGAAAGCAGAATGCGAGATTAGCGCTAACCAATCAGGAGAATTGTCAGGAGCTGGCACAAGATTCCCCAACGAAAATTGTATCCATAACCACTCAGAATCACCACCACCAACACAGGAAGAAATCCACAGGCACATACGCAAACTAAAGAATAACACGACATCCGGTGGTATCACCGCGGAACTATTGAAAAACCTCGGACCAAATTCATTGCAGGAACTTACGCAAATTATCACGAACATTTGGCAAACAGAAAAATTACCAGATGAATGGAAATGTGCTCTTATCCACCCGCTGCACAAGAAGGGAGACAAAACAGATCTGAACAACTACAAAGGAATCTCCTTACTATAAGCCACTTACAACCTGATTAAAACTGGAGTACGCCAAGGAGATGGGCTATCCCCACTCCTCTTCAACATGGTCCTAGACAAAGTCATAAGGGAATGGGAAAAAGAACTGAAAAAACAAGGATACTGGAAACCAATACGACTAGGACGATATAGAAAAAACAATATAGAAATATCATGCCTGGCCTTCGCAGACGACCTAGCCATACTCGCAGACAATGAAAAAAGGGCAACCAAACAGATCGAAGTCCTCAAGGAATGTGCAGAGAAAGTTGACCTACAAATCTCCTTTCAAAAAACCGAATTATTCTGCTCAAAATTAGATGTCCAAAATTTGAACACCAAATACGGCAAAATTAATAGGGTCACTCACTTCAAATACCTGGGCGAGATCCTCGAACCCACAAGAAGAGAGAAGATAGCACAGAAGACTCGATTACAGAAGATGAAGAGGGCATACGGCAAGACACATAATATCTACAATAAGAAATGCTTATCCACACAGGCAAAAATAAGACATTACAACACAGTAATCAAACCAGAGGTACTATACGCAAACGAGACACTTACACTTCATACAAAAAGTGGCATAGAAAACATACTAAAAGAAGAACGCAAAATTATGAGGAAAATTCTCGGCCCAACACTGACAGAGGAAGGATATAGACTACATTCTCGAAAGACCACAAAGAGAATCTCTAACGTAGCGGCAGGCATAAGAAAAAGAAGGTTGAAATTCTATGGACATATCAGTAGACTCCCACCGACAAGACTCACCAACAGAATTCTTACATACATTCTTACATACATACAAGGAGTCAAGTTAACAATACCATGGATCGCACAAGTCAGAGCTGATCTGGGAAAGGCACAAATAGGTCCGACAGAGATTGAGGATAGAAGAACGTACAGAAACAAAATACATATGTGGAACGTATATATATATATATATATATATATATATATATATATATATATATATATATATATATATATATATATATATGAATTCGAAAGCCCTTTCCTTACACTATAAAACTATTCACATCATTTTCCTGAAAAAAAAATTCACATTCAGACTTTTGAAATGGAAATGCTAGGCGGCAAAAAGCTTCATTTTCGAGACTTGCTATATTTGTTGTATTATTTGTCGTGATCAAAAACCTACAGTTAAGTTCAAAAATGGCAACTTCGATGAGGACCATGTTAAAGCGCTTTTGAAGGAAGACGGCCGTCAAACATGCCGAGAATTGGCTGAGGAGATGGACTGCGGCCTTACGACAATCTCCCGACATCTTCAATCTATGGAATTTACTCAAAAACTCGGTGCTTGGACGTCACACAACTAACCAACGACAATAAGAAAACTCGTCACAACAAAGCTGCTCAAAATATCTCGATTCTTGTATAAAATCGTCACAGGAGATGAGAAATGGTGTTTCTTCGTCAATATAATGCAAAGAAAATAGCCACAGGAGACACGCCAAAGCCGAAAGTTAAGCAAGATCTCCAACTCAAGAAGACCATGATCTGTGTTTGTATTTTAAAGCCCTCTACAATAATATCGAGCATGAAAAAAAAATCCAATTCAGGCAACAAGTGACGAAAAAAAACAAAATAATATAATATAATAATGAAGAAGTCAAATAAAGAGTAACAATTACAGAAGATGAAGCTGAACAAAAGATGAAAAAACTTAAAAACCGAAAAACTCGACGAACAGATGGTATCCCTAACGAACTCTTAAAATATGATACCGAAGAACTGGTAAAGAAATGAACAGAAATAATTAAGACCTATTACCACACCTATTTTTAAAAATGGAAAATAAAAGAACCCCGATAATTACAGAGGAATAAATAACCTTATTTTGTACCATCATGAAATTACTCACCAGTATTATCAACGACAAATTCGACGGGACTATAGCAAATAATCCTTGCTGTATAGCAATACAATACGGATTTTAGCAAAATAGATCGAACACTGATGCTTTATAATAAAGCAAATAAGAGAAAAAGCTATATAATTTAATTACCCTTCCTATGTATGTTTCATAGATCTATCGAAGGTCTTTGATAAAATACAACATTATGATATATTAAATATTCTAAAAAGGAACCAAATCACAACATTGATCATAAATATGATTATTAAATTGCACACTGGAAATATAACTAGCATAAATGTGGAACTTCAAACAATACAATACAACACTAAAAGAAATAAGACAGGGCGATAGCCTCATTTCATTTCTTTTCACCCTTATAATGAATTAAACCATAAAAGAAGTGACAACAGTGAAAAAGAAGTACAGACTGAATAACAAACCAAAAACCATGATCTACTACAGGATGATGTGGTAATTTTACCAGAAACAGAGAACCCCTTACAATGTCAGCTGTAGAAATCAAAGTAGTAAAATATATAACACGTTAATCTCTATCTACAAAAAAAATGCAGTCTACGAACATCAGAGATAAAAAAAACTCATAGCGGAAAAGACACTTAGATAGAGATATTGGAGAGATCATGTAGAGAGGATGGATCAACATAGGCTGGCGCTCACATTGCTAAAGACAGAAAACCAGTAGGTCGCAGAGCGGTGGGGAAACGACCTAAGAGATTGAACTATAGTTGGGCATCTACATCTCAGAAAAACTCAATCAAATCAAAATTAAACAACCTTTGACATATTAAACAGATCATTAGGTTTGGTTAAAGAATATTAAGAAGCTCTTAAAATTCGATGGTGATGAATTTTCATATCACCTGCATAAAAACCATTTCTGAGTGCTGCTAAGACGGAAAATACTCAACGTTGTACAGACCATTAGGAAATAAACACCGGACATTTTTTTCGATTTGATCCCCCAACTCCCGTCACTCCATTACCCACACCCCACCTCCGATATCTGCCGCTCGTTCTAGTCGGTATATTTCCGCCCGTTCTGTCCGAAACCGGATCGCGGAAGACACTCTGAATTATGGAACCGCTTCTGAAAAATATATTCGCTAATCTAACCCCCCTCTGTACGTGATTGATCGGTTCATAAATAATATCGTATCTGTTCCGCTGACCTTTCCTGTTGGCGTGTCATAAATTGGTATAGACCGGGTTGTGGAAGGCTAGATCATAGTTTTTCTATTTGGAGGGGTTGGAGATATAAGGAGGAGTAACGTGTCAGTTCGACACTATCCAGAGAGTGCATTATGAAATTTCAGTTTTAATAGTTTTAAATATACTGAATAACTTGCAACATTCATGGAACGTTTATAACAGAAATACTTTGTATTGAAAAATAAGTTGTAACAGTAACACAGATCTACAAAATAAAAATTGCCGCTGATTCTTAAATGTAATTTTAAAGTACAGTGCCAGTTAATCTACTCGCATTGATAATATGTTCATCTCAGTAAACAGTTATCTTGTTTATTGTTGTTGTTTATCCAATTAAAAAAAGTTAGTAAATAAATCCTGGAAGAGCTCATCGTCAAAACGATCGTGTTTAAACGACCTGAATACCTTTTGTTACGTTTGTGGCGAGTAAAAGGTGAAAAAATTTCGAAAACCTATACCGGAATTTTGTGCAAAAGGCGTTTTTCGCTTACATTAACTTGAACACTGAAACACTTTAATAAACCATGGATTGCAAACAATGGTTGCAAAATGTGTAGTGAAGTCAATTGAAGTCAAATTCACTGTAGACCTGTATAATAATAAAAAAGGTAAAGTTCTAACAATAATCATAGAAAATTGGCTCCAAGGAAAATTTTGGAAACTTTTTTACATGAATTTAAAAGGTATACCACTTTGTTCTCGCCAATTTTCTATAGATGGCATTAGCGGTAAGTAGTCGTCGAAATAAATATATCATAGATTGCATGCAATACCTTTGGGCATCCTGTAAACATAACCCCATAGCACCAGTAGTCGATTTGTGTTCACATCATAAAATTATTCGCGATTAAAAATGTCACTTTATGAGCCAAATTCTCGTCATTTGCGTTTAAGGTGTTAATTTATTTCTTTAATATGAAGCTTGGAAGAGCGAAAGTTTTTGAAGATTAAGAATTAGAACCATTGTTTAATAAAGACTCGTGCAAAAGTCAAGAAGAGGTGGCATGATCATTGACTCAACAAGCAATTTCAAAATACATCAAAGACCTGGAAATAACTCAGGAGCAAGGATATTGAGTGCCATACGAATTGAAACCGACAGATGTTGAACGCCGTTTGTTTTGCTTGTGAACAGTTGCTTGAAAATCAAAAATGGAATGGATTTCTGTATCGCGTTGTGACTGGGGACCAAAAATGGGTTTATTATGATAACTCCAAGCATAGAAATTCATGGGGATATCCCGGTCACGCTTCCACGCCGAAGCCCAAACCGAAAATTCACAGCTCTACGGCCATACTCTGTATTTGGTGGAACCAGCCAGTGTAGTGTATTATGAGCTATTAAAACCGTCTGAAAGAGGGGATCGTTATCGAACGCAATTAATGCGTTTGAGCCGAGCATTGAAAGACAAACGGCTGCAATACAGCCAAAGACACGATAAAGTGATTTTGCAGCTTGACAATGCTCGGCCCCATGTTGCGAAAATGGTCAAAACATACTTGGAAAATTGAAAAGGGAAGTCTAGCCCATCCGCCGTATTCTACAGACATTGCTCCCTCTGACTATCACATGTTCCGATCTATGGTACACCATCCTGGCTGACTAGCACTTCCGGTCTTCAACTAAAGAAGTCAAAAATTGGATCGAATCGTGAATCGCTTCAAAAGATGACCAGCCTTTTCAACGCGGAATTCGAATGCTGCCTGAAAGATGGGAGAAAATAGTGGCCAACGATGGACTATACTTTGAATCATAAATGTATAACCCTAAAGCCTTGAATTTGGAAAATAAAACGACGGGAGCACACAAGATAATAAAGAAGCACACAAGATTTAATATTTATCATAAGACATAACTGAAAATCTAGAAGGAAAAGAAATAGAGCCTTTATATAATTTCGAAACCCATGTGACCTATAAATGTGAACAACAATGATTAGCACAAAATACTAATTTTCTTAAACTACGACATGCGTTTATTGGTTTTTTCAGTACTTTGAAAAAATCTAAATATTTTTTTCTTTGAATTATATACACAATTTAGCAGAATTAACGAAAATAAACATAACATTTTACCAGTCCTACAATATTTTGAATCTAAACTAAAAAACAATGTTAAGACAATTCCATCGGAATAGATGCCACGGAAGGAAAAAGAAGAAGAGAAGGGAAAGTATTGTTGATAAAATGCAAACAACTAAAATTATTTATTTTAAATAATCAGATGTATTTAAGAGGTGCTTTTAAAATATTTTTATTGCTTAATACATTGAAAACGCGGCGAACAAATCTCGATAACAGATCTAGGGGAAATTTTAGTCATATTTTTTGTGATAAATGACACCACCTTTAAATAATTCAATACAAGAAATAACAGTTTTTAAGTTTAAATAAATAGTCACGTAGATTACAGAATTAAATGAAGGCTCTGTAGATCTCATGCCTGACAAAAATGTTTAACAATTACAAAAGACACTATAATTTCTAACTTAACAAGCGAAATAACATGAAACTTCTGACGAATGCCAAGAACAGTCATATAAATTCAAAAAACAAATAGTTATATCGATATAGTGTGAGAATTTTTAAAACAAAAGTCACCTTACTTTTTGATCATGAAACCAGAAATGTATAAGGATAATATGAATCACTCTATTATAATTTAAATCGATAATGATAAACACAATAAACAATGGAATGTTATTAATATTATATCACGGTAATGCGCCATGTCATACAATAGATTATTTTTATTTTGAATAATACTGAATAATATGGACAAGAGTTAGTCATATCAAAAGAAATAATATGTTGGAAACGATGATCGAGTAATACCCTGATTTAAAACAGAAAATATAATGGTATTTTGTTACACCGAACATTTCTATTAAAATGACCTAAGAGAATGGACAGATATCACATTGCTGAAAAAAATAAAATAAAGTGCTGGATAAAAATATTGCATATTTTTTCTAACTTGTTCTATTATAAATTTATCCGTAATATTTCTGTAATTTTTATTACTAAGTCTGTTATTTTGAAGTATCCTATGTATAGTAACACTGTTTTCTTTATATAAAATCATGGAGCTAATAATCGAAGATATTTCGGTTAATTCAAATGAATGTAAAGGGTGACTCAATAGATTTTCAAGATTTAAATTTAGCGCCATTTTTCAACGACTTAACCTATATCTCGCATGGGTCATCAGGAGAACCTGTTAAAATTGTTATTTTTAATGAACTGAACTCGAAGAGATTTACAACTAAACACCAAATCACTTTTTTAAAACTTCTCGACGCACGTTTTTCACCGGGTTTCACACCGAAGTTAGTGTTTCACACAGAAGGTGACAATAGAAGAATCTTACAATTAAATTATGTTTTCCGACAAAGTTCATTTCCACCTCACAGATTATGGGAATAGGCAAAAGTATAGAATTTTGGGAAGTGAAAATCCTCGAGTGATTGCATCAGAACCTTTACATCCTCTTCGAGTAACAGTGTGGGCTGAAGGGGTTAGAGGGCCATTCTTTCACGAAAATGTCGATGGTGAAACGGTAAATGTTAATGACGAATGCTACCTTAATATGTTAAAAAACATTTTATGGTCCCAATTGGATAATTGGATATATAATAATATATACCTTAAGAGTAGAGTAACTTTGGATTTGTTACGGACATGTTTTCCTGGCAGCGTCATTTCTCGAAATGGAGATATTCGGTGACGTGCAAGGTCATGTGATCTAACCCCCTCGACTTGTAAGGCTTCCTCAAGGACAAAGTCTATACTAACAACTGCAGACGATTAATGAACCGAAGCAAACATACGTCAAGTTATTGGTGAAATTGAACAAGAATTTTTATTGACAATTTTAAGAAAAGAATGGTTCTCTGTAGAAACAGCCCAGGGTGGCATTTGGAGAATATTATTATTAAAACATAATTGCAATGTCTCTACTATTTTGATAAAATATGCAAACATGTTATTTTTGGTTAAAGTGTTGGTTTTAGTACATATTCGGCCAGAGGGTATAAGAATGACAAATAAAAACACTTACCATTGGATTACGACTGTTTTCATGATGAAATGTTCTCTTGGCGGAACCTGGATAACTACCGGGAGTGGTGAATCTAATGGACGATATTCCTGTCAAATCATTATCACATGCATAATTTGCATCTCTGGAAGGAGTACTGCTAATAAAGGGATTCGTTTTATAGCCAAGTTTCTAAAAAGATTCCCCTTTTTAATTAAAAAAACAATTTCTATGTAAGGTATGGGGCTATAAGATAGGACGCCCCATGTTTTGCGTATGTATACATTATTCTTTAATATTACTGACAACAGCATGTTTCATTTTTACAATATAGATTAATATCTATGAAAGGTTTATAAATATTAATTAAACGGTAGTACATACGAAGACTTGTTTAATTTGTGAACATAGCCTGTTTATCTTTCTTCAACAATTTTAATTCAATTATATTTCTTCTATCGAAATGACAATGACATCATCGGATGTTTAAGGGAACCCGATGGTTGGCTTATCCATATGAGAAAGTTGCTAACTGTGAGGATCTTTTTCTCAAAAACGCTTATAGCTAACTACTTAATATCTATCTCATTAGCTTTTTAATCTTTACTAGTAGTTTAATTTGACGTTTTTTTATTCAATTTCGAATATCATATATTTTATAAGCCGCCAAAATTTCGATATTTTTTAATTTGAGATTTTTTCTTTTTTCCTAATATACTTTTGGACCTAAAAAAGGCCAAAACAAATACTGCCGAATACTTGGGTGAAAACCGCATTACAATATATTTAGTAGATCTTGAGAGAATGGGATTCAAAATATGAAAAAAACCTAACTTTTCAGGACGGTCAATTTTCTGTCCCGGTTTGAATTCATCGGTTTTTCGCGGTGAAAACGAAGCGATATTGTATCGGAATCCTTAGAG
Source organism: Cosmopolites sordidus (assembly GCA_031761425.1). Classification (NCBI taxonomy): domain Eukaryota; kingdom Metazoa; phylum Arthropoda; class Insecta; order Coleoptera; family Curculionidae; genus Cosmopolites; species Cosmopolites sordidus. The sequence goes on along the minus strand of JARFXV010000817.1, from coordinate 550,684 downwards.
TATCGTTTCTCTATGGTTTTTCATTTCGATAGCAATAAATAACCCCCCAGTTTAACATTATACACATACGACGTCAGTATAGTCTCGACTTTACATTTATTTTTCTCCAAGATAGATCGTAGTAAGAGAGTTTTTCGTAAGCGGAGTTACATTTCTAAATCGGGAAGAGATGGAGAAGCTAGGAAAATGGAGGAAATGTCCAGGATCACATCGCCATCTCCAACTCTTCGAGTTCTTCGTCGTCGATGAGTAAAATCAAACAAAATATTGAAATATACGACTTTTACCAATGTCATTTTACATATGTAATTCTGGAAATAAAAAACTTCAATCACAATTGGTAAAAATAAATTTGGCTTGACTTGCCAAATCCTTAATTTTTGCACTGATTGTAAAACGGAAAAAAGTTTTACTAATTCTTCCCATGTGAAACGACCCAGCCCTAAAGGTAATTGTTCATGTACTTTACAGTGCAAACAAATAAATTACTTATACATTTGTGAAAAAATCATTTCAAAAATCAACATGCCGTTATTAGATCCCCAGAAAATCAATGAGGTTTACGAAATAAATTGAAAAAGGTTTTTCCTCTATGAGTACAGCACTAATCTGGGAGCCTAAATTTGCCATGCCCTTCAAGTTCTTCCTTTGCATCAAATAATCAACTCATTTTGCCTGCAGTTACAAAGTTAGGTTCTTTACATTATAAAATTAAATTATAGTAAGTAACCAGGGAATTTTTTCCTTTTATATATCTACTTTGTTTAGGCTGCTGAGAACTCGAAAGACCATGCACACCAGAAAGCAATAGTTGAAAATGACTATTGCAGTAAATCTGTGTCAGTTGTCTTTGATGGGAGCTGGTAAAAAAATGGTCATGTCTCTCTGAATGGCATAACTTCTGACACAAGTGTCAATACGGGAAAAGTGTTTGACATCGAGATACTGTGAACATTTTGCAAATGCGGTGGAAGGGATGAAAAATAAACATGAAGATGAATGCATCGCCAACTACCAAGGTATTTAGAAATATTTATTTATGATTTAGTAATAATATTTATAAGCTGACTTTCACTAAAATATGTTTTTTTTTTTTAGATACAAGTGGAGGCATGGATGTAGCTGGCCTTTAGAGCTGTGGAAGAAAAAATGGTTTATGGCCTAGAGTTCCCTGTAAAAAAAATTGAATGTGCTGGGTATATGCAAAAGAGCATGGGGACACGCTTAAGAAAAATGAAGGAAACATACAAGGAAAAAAGTTCAATGATGGCTAGCCACTCTCTGGGAAGAACAGATTGGTAGATAAGGTCATTGACAAGCTGCAGCAGTATTACGGGATAGCAAACAGGTCTAATAACAACAATTTGGAGAACATGAGGAAAGCTGTTTGGTTCCACCATGAATCGGTTTGTTGTCTGTGGAACTAACTAAAGCAAACTAACCAAACAGCTTTCCTCATGTTATATATATAATTATATATATATATATATATATATATATATATATATATATATATATATATATATATATATATATATATATATATATATATATATATATATTGGCTTTTATCGACTATGAAAAAGCATTTGATTCCATCTCAAAGCATGCGATAATGGACGCACTGCTTAGCCAAGGTGTAGAGAGAGCCTATGTAAACCTGTCAGAATCGATATATGATGGAGCTAAAGCCACAATTCACCTTGATGATCTTGAAGTGGGAATTAATGTGGAACGAGGTGTACGGCAGGGTGACGCAATATCGCCTATTCTTTTCTCGGCTGGCCTTGAAGAAGTTTTCCATAAACTGGATTGGGAACAGGATGGTGTAAACATCAATGGTGCAAACTTAAACCATCTTAGATTTGCAGATGATATTATTCTCATTTCACAAGACCCAGAGAAGCTGCAAAGACGCTCCTCTGCTCAAGGGGCTCAAAGCTCAAAGGACTGGCGAACCATTTGGCTTGAAAATACACCTGAAAAAGAGTTATGTTCAATAATTTCGCTCAGGACAGAAGAATTTCAGTTTTAGGAAGGGATTTGGATTGTGGACAGCTTTATATATCTTGGGCAGAAGATTTCAATGGAGGGGAATACCGCCCGGGAGGTGGAACGGCGTGTTAAATGTAGCTGGCATTTGATAGGTTCAACATAGTGTTTAAGAGCAGACTCCCACTCTGCCTGAAAACAAAAGTCTTCGATCAGTGCGTTCTACCCGTTATGACATACGGAAGTGAAACCTGGACACTCACATCGCAATCAATTCAAAAACTTCGGGCGGCACAGAAGGTAATGGAAAGATGTTTGCTTGGCATTACAAGACGAGACAGAAAGTCCTGCGCATGGATCAGGGAACAAACAAAAGTCTGTGACATCATTCGACGAATAAAGCAATTGAAATGGAGATGGGCAGGCCATATAGCGAGGCGATGTGACCTGGAGTGGATACCGCTTGATCGCAAACATCCGCGAAGAAGGCCGAAAGCACGATGGAGTGATGACATCGTTAAGTATATTGGAGCCGAGTGGCAGAGGAAAGCCCAGGACCGTGAAAATTGGAAGCATGCTGAAGAGGCCCTCATCCTGCAGTGGATCGATACAGGCTGATGATGATGATGATGATGATTATATATATATATATATATATATATATATATATATATATATATATATATATATATATATATATATATATATATATATATATATATATATATATATTATACATCTTACTATCCTTAGAGCGTCCTTACAATGCGCTTTAGAGCGTCAGTGGTTTATATCTTCCTTGTGCGTTATTTTTTTTGGAGAATACTTCTTCAATTTCGACAGAGTGATTCTAAATTAAAAGGGGTAGATACATCAGATTTTAAAATAAAAACATGTCGGTTCATTTGAGTATCATTCGAGCGTCATTTCACTTGCCTATCATTATAGCGTCACAATATACACCTGTCTGTTCATTTTACCGTCGTTAGAGCGTCAAAAAATTATACAAGTTTTCACTTGACCAACATTAGAGCGTCCTGCAGTGTTCCCGTTATTAACAAATTATTTTTAGAGCGTTAGTATATATATTTAAAGTTAAATAAAGAGAGAGAATGTGAAAAAGAGACAGATATTTAATATTACATTCGCGTCGATATCAATAGCTATTTAGAGAATATAAATGAAGAGGGGATGACATTTTTTTCTTTTTTTGGGTTTTTCGCAACGATCTAAAAACAATACAACAAAAAACAAAACGGAGACAAAGGCGGGGACGGGATTTTTTAAATTCGTTTTGAAAACGGGTGGAGAAAACCTCCCGAAACGTTAACGTTCAAAAGTTTGTATTTATTAAAAAAAAGTATTTTTTTTAATTGTTGTTCGTTAAACTTGAAGAGATTTACCACTAAATACCAAAACACTTTTTTGAACTGCTCGACGCGGTCAGATTAAATCATCTCCTGATGATGCTAACATGGTTAGCGAAACGTGCGTCGAGCAGTTCAAAAAAGTGTTTTGGTGTTTAGTGGTAAATCTCTTCAAGTTTAGTGCATCACACCAAAGGCTCCAATAGAAGAAGTTGTTCGTTAGGCAAATTTATCACAGAAAAAGAATCACCGAGAAATTTGTCTCCGTTTTGATTTTTTTGAGTTTTAGATCATGGCGAAAACGCCTAAAAAGAGAAAAAAATTATATGAACACGCCACAATCATTTAGACAATATAGAGAGGGGATGATGTCAATTATAATTGAGATGAAGCACGCAACTAAGTTCAGGGTGACGGAAGTGAAGTGTATGGCAAAATAATTGAACATATGTACATAAGCTCTAGATAACGTATAAGATCAGAGGAACATAAAAATATAATAAATAGAAAATATTAATAAATAAAATGTATAAACAAAACATTGGAATATACAATAAGTAGAGGGTGGTGGAAATGGACTGGATGACAAAATAATTAAACCATATGTACATAAACAAGGTTAGAATAGAAAAATATGATAAAAGGAAATAACAAGGATTAAATAAATAAAGTGCTGCAGATTGCGACATAACAGTTGAAACATAACATAAAATAAGTTGAAATGAATTTAGATAAGCTAGATATGATGCATGAGTGATGATTCTCCTAGAAAGCGAAACAATAGCTCTGAAATATCTACTGATAGAATCTCAAGAATGGAGAAAGTTTATTTCTAATATCAGCAAGCCGTACACAGTTTCAAACTACATAAAGTGCTCATGTGAAAGTCTATAATGGTCGATTCTAAGTCTGTTCTTTATGCCGTGCCATGAGATAGATCAGAGGGGAGTCACAAAGGTTTTAAGGTGGGCCATCTGGGGATTCAAGCCTTGTCCCATGATCTGCAAGCTCGTTTTCTCCAATGTCCTTAAGCCCCGGGACCCAGAGGAAGCAAATAGAACCGCTGTTCCTGAATGGAAGAAAGAAAGTGGTAGAGGGAGATATGTAGGAGGATTTTCTATCGAAGCTAGCCAGAGCGCTAGCAGAATTAGAGAGTAAAAATTAGGATGATAGAGGGCAGGACATAGATGTTAGCGATATATCATTCTATCGCAAATAGTTCAGCTGAAAAACACTAGTGTTGCTTTAGAGGCTACATGAAAGAGAGAAGTTAGTGGACTTAAGATGGGGTAGAATAAATTAATGAAAGAGTAACCTGTGTTTTTGAGGGATTTTCAGTGATTCGATTTTAGAGGAACTGGGCATTTTTATCTTAAGCTGGGAATGGGATTTGTTTCGAAAGCTTCTAAGAACATCCTGAAAGCGACGTTTTGGATTTTGTCGATCCACTGTAGATAAGATTTATGAACTGAATTGTAGATTATGCTTCCATAGTCAATTTTTGATCTAATAATGATCTAATCTGAGATGGTGTTCCATGAAGTATGAGAGAGTATCATGATAATCCCAAAAAATTAATTTGATTAAGAAGGCTTTATGAATAGGGTAGTTTGATATTGTAAAGGCCTAAATGCGAGTACACTTGCATGTCCCCTAAATCTAATCTTACAGACCATCTAAATAGAAAGTGGAGGGAGTTTTGGGTTTTCCTAGAACAGACTCTGGAGTTAGAAGAGAAGTAGTGAAATAAGATATCATCAGCATAGAGCCAATAGATGATTCTATGATAAAAGTAGAGATATCGTTGATAGCGATGTTAAATAGAGTGCAGCTCAGGACTAAGCCTTGAGGGACACCATTTTTTCAAAGAAAATGAGGTGGAGAACTAACTAAAGACAGATAGAGAGTACTAAATATATACTCTGAGAGAAATTTTTTGATATAAAGTATGAGGTATTCTCTAATGCCATAAACATGAAGATATTTGATACCATATCTCTAGAGGGTGTCGAAGGTAAACTTTATGTCGAAGAAGGCAGCGATCAGATGATAGCCTTTAGAGAAGGATGTTTTGATATTTAAAATCTACAATATGATCTAATATTCATCTGAAAAGACAGAAAGGATACTGATAGGTATCGTAAGTGAGGGTTCAACAGATTATGTTGCTCTAATAACTAACACAACCTGCGGACAATTCACTGAAAGATTTTGTTAGCATGATCAGAGAATGAAATGTGGCGGTAGCTCGAGGTCAGAGATTGATATTTACCAGAATTAGGAACAGGACCTAGAATGGAATTAAGCAGAAGGGAAAGAACCATTAAACCAGAGATCATTAGTATATAGTAGTAGTATAGTTTGAAAGGCAAGTTGTGTAGAGCAACGTTGGAATGCTCTCCAAGCCTACGGCGCTATTTTTGCATCTAGGGAGAGCAAGATTATGTTCAGAGAGAACGAGCGGTTAATTATTGAAGGATGATGTTCAGTGCAATTAATAAGAACTACAGATGATGATCTAAACCAAATCAAACTAAAGTCGAGGTTGGACTCGCTAGAAACAGGGGAAAGAAAGTGTTAAACAAAGTGATATTATCATTTCGGCCCTGTCCGAGATCCAGTGGCCGGAGATAGAGAGACCGTTTATGTATAAGCTTGCCTTGAAATCTGCATAATTTATTCTAAATGTCGGAGTTTGAAAACTGAGGGGATAGAGACTCCATAAGAGTGAACAATCAAGCTCGTTTGATGGAAAGCACAATGCATTTTGCTATAACTCGGAATTTCTTGAGATTCATTAGTATCCAACGTTACATGATGCTTAAATCTGTTCAGAGCAGAATATTTTCTTTAATGGCTCAATAGCATTGCTCGATCAACCAGGGAACAGGAGAACGATTGTAATGAAGGTGGGAGGTAGGGATAGATAGGCTAGCGGTTTGTTTCATGTTAGAGAGGCTCCATGTTGCCATCAGAATCATTAGGAGTAATGGTAGAAGCACTTATTGGTGCATTGTATGCAGAGTAAAAGTGACAGAGAAAGCTCCTAGAAGCTTGAGAGAGGAGCATTTGTTGGAAATTTTTTCAAAGTCAACAGTTACCATCACCACCCCACAAACCAACCATCCATTACTCACTTTCTTGACATCTTTGAGAGCACATACAAAGTTAGTAAGTAGTTTGTGTATTACAAATAAAGAAATAGTTTTAAAAGTAACATTGCCTGTTATTACGAGTGATCAAAAATCTGTTCAAGGTAATTTACGGATTGGTTGGCGGATATGCAATCCTAGGTATTGTCGCTCTAGCTTGTTTTTAAATGGCCGTCGAAATTTCTAATTGAAGTGAGGACGGCTGTGCAAAATATAGAAATAGGCGGTGTGGATGTTGGCCATTAAAATTCAGCTCTTATGAACTTGGTCATTACTCTGAAGATACAAAATGCATTTTAGTCCCCAATACAAATGACCCTTTCACCATAAAAATGTATCAATATTATGCTGTCAGTGGAAAAATTATTCGTATTTTTGACTCTGGTTGCAAGTAATAGACCCATATATGATCAATCGCCATAAATCTTCCCAAAAACAACTTTTCTGAATCTGTATTAAATACGGATTCATTCACATGCTTGTTCACATATTTTTTCCAAAGTAAAAATCCCGAGACCTGTCTTTACTTGCTTGATATGAAAAAGTAGAATCACGCAATATATTATTGATTGATTTGTCCGTTACTTTGTGATAGTTCATTTTTTAAAAAAGGAATAAAACAATTTTTTACTTTGATATCTATCACTTTTATTTGTAAACAAAATTTGTGTGACTATAGTTTCGTAAAACCACTTTACATTCTCAAACACTACTTTAAAACTAAGGTTTTACAGCTGTTTATATATTCTATGTACCTAATTTTATACTTTTATTGGGGTTAATTTTTTACAATATTTTAAATAGTGCGGAATTTCGGAGATCCGTCTGATCGTTTAATAGCTGTGTAGACGGATTCGTACCGGACATATATTTCCCCAGATTACAAATTTCAAATTTTTACATACAGCGCCCAAAAGTAAAACCTTAGTTTTAAAGTAGTGTTTGAGAATGTAAAGTCGTTTTGCGAAACTATAGTCACACAAATTTTGTTTACAAATAAAAGTGATAGATAACAAAGCATGCAATATATGGTTATATTAATATGAATTTTTTATAACAGAGATACAGTTTCTATTTCATTTTTATGAATCTTTGATAAATGAAATCATCACTACATATTAAAATAATAAACTTTGAACGAAACAAGATATCTGTCTCCAGTAATTGTCTCCAAAATTTGTCTCCAGTAATCTTAGTTAATGATAACTATGAATATTTTTATCGGGCAAAGCCTAATTAATAAAACACCGCGTACATTGTACAGGTATTTTATAGTCATCATATACAAACCTTAAGTAAACAGTTTTAAAATAAATCTATTTGACTGAACACTTGTTGATTGGGTCACAAACGGTTTGAATCTTCATAATGGCTAATGTTAATGTCTTGTATATTTACTTTTTTTGAATCATCTTTCCCATAACTTTCTTCTAGATCATGATTAGCTGTATAATTATTTGATATTAAGTTGTTTGCTTGAAGGCGCATCAACATCTGATGCGTCTTCAGTTCAGGTCTGTAACCCCTCCAAAAGAGAAGCCAGTAGTGTTGCTGGATCGAACGGTACATCACTAGTCTCTTTACTTTAGTTCTTAGCGCCTTTTGTACATAGATAGCCTCAGATTGGATTGATCTGGTTAGATCCGATTTTATCGTTCCGATTAGAGATAGAGGTTGAGGGAGGTCAGGACTCACTGACGGGCTGTAGCACCACAGGAAGAAGAAGATAATGATGATTTGAGAAAGAGAGAAACAATTTTCTCAAAGCTACAAATGGGTGGTGGTAGATGGCTAGTCATGGGTGGTGGCTAATCATGGTTTGGGCAGGCATCGGATATGAAAAAATACTGATATCGTTTTCATATCTAGACGAATGAACATATATATAATATAATTCATACACAACTAGGGACATATTTGGAAACAACGCCATACGACAATATATTTCAGCAAGAATAATGCTTCAACTAATAACTTGAGTTGTTACAGAGTATTTTCAATGAGAGAATATCCGCATTTTAAACTGACAAGCAAAATCTCCAGATCTAAACATTATCCAAAATGTTTGGTCACAGTTTGGGTACATAAAAAGTGTACGAAACTTTCTATGTATATATCCGGAATAATAAATAAAAACAAATATTTATCACTGAAAATGTTTTTATTGTTTTCCAAAATATTTTTCGCGATGATCGCTGCACTTTTATATAAGTTTGAACTAATTTTCATAGCACTTTTTCCATTCCGATTCAGGTATCTCCAAAAAAAAAGCATTTTGAACGCATCAACCGCTTCTTCCGGCGTCGAGAATAGTTGATCATGTAAATTATTCTCCACAGACGGGAACCAAAAGAAATCATTGGCTACCAAATCAGAACTATACGGCGGATGATCCATCAATTCGATGTTTGAACCGGTCAAATATTGAGTTATTCGGTCCGATGTGTGAAAGTTGAATAATGATCCTTCGTCGCTGGCTGTTGTTTCTTATTTCTTCAAAGACTTCTGACAAACTTCTTCACTTCTACGATTCTCTAATGGCACTGTAGCCACATGCCCATTTATTCCAAAAAGATAGGCGACCATTTGCTTCGAAGTGCTTCTTGCGCGAACAACTTTTGTTGGATTTGGCTCATTTTGAAAAACCCGTACAGTCGACTACTGTTGACTTTAGGTCTCATACGCATAGATACAAGAATTGTCATCTAAGCAGATATTATACACGGTTTTTGACGCACAACTATTGTATTTTTGAGCATTTATTTGCACTAATCATCACGAGTCTTTTTTTGAGCGATTGTCAAATTATGCGGAATCCAAATTGCGCACAAATATTTTTCACAGTTAAATGTTCATGCAAAATCTTGTGTATGCTTGTCATACTAATGCCCAGGAATGCCTCTTGATTTATCTTGAATGTCTTGATTTATCAGTTCGCGCACATTATTGATGTTTTCTGACACAACAACCGATTATGAACGACATTCTTTAAATTCGTCCATAAGCTAACGACGACCACGATTAAATTCATTAAACCAGTGATATATAGTGGTTTTAGGTGGTGCTTCATCGCCAAACGCCGAAGTAAGTTGATCGATGCACTGATGTTGAGATAATCCACGTCGAAAGTCGTAGTAAACTATCACACGAAAATTCTTACGATTTAATTCCATTTTTTGATTGAGATGAAATTTTCAAGTCACTAAACAACACAAAGAGTATGTATACAGTCAATAATGTCAAACTTTACGATGAATATGTTAAATTCTGCTTAGCAACACCATTGATGTCAACTGTGGATACACAAATGGCAGCCTTCGTATAAAGCGTCGAGGCAAGTTCAAACTCAAGAAGAATTTAAAAAGGTAATTGAGAAAGAATGAGCCAGACCTCAAAATAATAACAAACGCATTTGCAAAACTCTTTCCAACCGAATCTAGTTCTAAAGAAAGGATGAAGGCTTGCAGGTTATTAATTTGTATGTAATTATAAATCTTTTCATTAAAGTTATTTTGGAAAAATCAAAACTAGCCTATCTTTTTGGCTCACCTTAAATTAATTATTTGCAACTATTTGAGATGTAACACTACTCATCGATATCATTTCAACAGATACATTTGTCAAACTAGCATCAAGAATTTAAAAAACGCAAAAAATAGGGGCGTCCTATATGTTCGTCCCGGACCTTAAGCTAGATAAATAGAATACCCACTTTTAACACATCTCTGAGCAGCTCAATCTCTTTCTGCAGCTTCTTATTCGCATTGTGATATGTGATACATTCCCTTTTCACGAAGCTATATTTCTTGGTTAGAGTTTGTAAAAATAAATTCTTATGCATTGTTTGAAATTCGAAAATCTAAAACGTCATATATTTACATATAGTTCGCAGCCAATTTTACTATAAAATAATATGTTTACTCGAAGATTTTGTTGGATTATATTTGTCATTGGCCAGAAATATATTTGCTTCGTGTGGTCCATATCTTTGGATAATTCAATAGAAGCAGTTACATTATTGCATACTGCACATTTTTTAGTTTGCTCTGGAAAAAAATAATAATCGATTATATTTAAAAATTGCATGGCATTTAACATAAAGACAATGTCGTTTATGTCGCTTAACTTTTCGAACTAGAGCAAAATATTTAATTGCATAAATCTATATAAATAAAAATTAAATGCTGTTTGTCGGTAAGCGCATCACTTGAGAACGGCTAGACTGATTTGGCTATTTTTTTTAATGTTCGTAATAATCCGAATAAGGTTTTTAGGGAACGAAAAATTGGAAAAGTTGCCCGGAAAATTAGAAAAACTGAAAGTGCTTTTTTCTATGGGATTTTTGTATGAACTGAAGACCATAACTCTCGATTCGAACAATGGACAAGCGTAATTCTTTTTTTTTGTTTTGTTTGTTATGGTCTTAGCTTTCAAAAGAAAAAATCGAGGCAATTACAAAGCAAAGTCGGAAAATTCGAACAAACTGCAAAAAGCACAATTTTTTGTATGTACTCTCGATCATAACTGACTATAGGAACGACATATTTGGTTGATTTTTTTTTATTTTGTTCGTTATGTTCCCGTGGTGGAAATAACTCAATTGAATGTATTCAGTTGAATAAAAATCGGGAAGATCTGGAGAAAAATTTGAAAAAACGCATTCCAGCTTAAATCGTTCTGTCTAAGAAATGTAGTTATTTTATTTCTATTTCAATTTATTTCGCTATGTGCGCAAATGTCATTTGATAGCTGATTTGCAAATTGTGAATCAAACCAATCGGTTACATAGTGACGAACAATTGATTCAGTTGTTTATTTTCAGTTTAATTGTGATTCTGTTGTAAGTTCATCGCAATCATTTCATGAAATGAATTAACCCTCAAAAGAAGCACTGGATAAGGGTTACCCAGGGGTGAATTAAAAGGGTTTTTCCCTTATAAATGGTCACGTTGAGGGGATGAATTTGAATGGAAAAAAATTACTATACCCATAACAGATTCCCCACCATAGCCATCTTAAGATGTGAATACTAACAAAAATACTAAGCGACCGCATTCAGTCTAAGGGTACACGCCACCCAGTGCTGTTGTTGTGTCAGTGTTTTGTCAATACATAAAAACCGTTAAATAACCTTTTTGCACAAATAGTGGGTTTTTTTCGATCTTGACACAGTTTGTATTAAGTAAATCATAAATATTATATTTTCTATAGTATTTTTATTGAAAACTTTGATTTTTAATATTTTTGTCCGTTTCTTTCATTTTCTATTTAGCTCAAAATGAACACGCGTTCTCGTACTCGCTGTGTGTCTGAAGTAGAAGCGTTATATGAGGCAGCTGATATTTTCGACGACAAAAAGAGAGAAAGCCAGACCGAATCGGTTTTCGAAGAGCGACATACCTGTGAACTTTACCTAACTAAATAAATATATTTTTTAAAAGAAAGCTAAATTATGTAATAAGTATCTGAAGAAACATTTAACTTTAAATGCCGTTGTAAGAAAGTTTTTATCTATTAATTTCACCTAGATATGATAGTTTGAATAGAACACCTAATTTAAACATTTTTTTTTATTTTTGCTAATTTTTTCGATGGTATTAGGAATAGTATTCTTTTTTGGAACATTCTATAGATATAGTCTTTTTCTATACTGATTGAGGTTTAAATTAAAATGTATTAAATTAGACAATTTAATCAAAAGATATTAATAATCAAAGACCTATAGCATACCCATGTGCTCCTGAATCGGGAAGCACAGAAGTGTTTCTCTTGAGGGTTAAGTTTCGTCGTTTTTTCTCAAACAAATTTACAGATTTACCTACCAAATACGGTAAGTTTTGCAGTGATAAATGGTTATATAGTAACAACAAAGTGAATTAATTATCCATTTTCGCAATCGACACAATTGAATTGACATAATTTAATCGCACTGCAATGCCGCCAATAAGACGGAGCAATTTAGTTTTTTTTGAACAAACGAATTTCCGAATTGAATTCCGTTCTAATCGAACTGCAGAACAACGCGAAAGGTGAAATGAAATTGAACGAAATCGATTATCACAAATACGTTCAGCATGTACACAAGAAGAAAGAGAAAATGCAAACGAAGATGATATGCATCGAATGAGACATCATCGATCAGTAGAAATCAATCGCGCGACAATCAATTTGAATAATTGTGCCAGAAGCCACACAAAACAATAAATTTTATTTTGTTTTCACATTTCCAATAGCTTTTTACAAATTCACAAAATGTTCACAAACATGTTAATTGAAATTTGGACAGGGCAACCAATGTCAGTCGGGTCAGCTAGTTTAAACTAAAAGCTTAATTGGAGGCTCAAATGGTTGGTAATAGGATCTCAGAAATTGCCTAGGATGCCGACATCTGGCATGTAATCAGTGTCTGGGCAAAGTCCATCGTCTTCGTCCACCAACAAATCTTACTTAAACATCCTCGTCGTGACCCTGCAGTACGTACATTAAGATTGGGGGACGCAGCTAACGAAGGAAGAGTGAACACCCCGCGCTTAAAATATCCCATCGACTAAGATATGGTGGTAACCCCTACAGAACAGTCCCCGGAAAACAACAACGAAACATTTAACTCAGACTCGGACTGGATTGATTAAATATAAACAGACTCGGCAACGAAGAAATACTGACATGATATTTGGTACATGGAATGTAAAAACTTTATATCAACCAGGAGCTGTAATTTATAGCTTACAACAGGTAAAAAAGTATGATCTGGATATAGTAGCACTCCAAGAGATGAGATGGTTAGGTAGAGGATCTCTGAGAAAAGGTACATATGTACTAGCTTTTAAACTAGTGAATGAGAGAATTTGCTATATAAGAATGAGGGGGATATATAATGGGATTGAGGTGAAGAATAGAAACTCTGCCCGACTGAAGTGCATACAAAACTCAATAACACAAAAAGAAGAATACGAGACACTGAGAAGAGAGGCCAAAAGTATATGCAAAGGAAAAAATAGAGTTTCTAAAAATGCAAATAGAAGAGATACAAGAAGCATACGACAAACCGGAAGCAAGAAAATTTTACCAGAACATTAAGACTGTAAAAAGCTTTCACCCTAGAGAGACCTCGATACAGGATGGAGATTTTAACCAACATGGGTATCATATTAGGACGATTGAAGGTATATTTTGCAACAATGTTAAACGGAACCACCGAAAAAGGTCCTAATGATATGCCACAATTTATGACGGCAGCTCAGCGATTGATATAAGTACCATCATTGCAGGAAGTGGAAGAAAGTTTAATGAAACGTAAAACTAATAAAGTTCCCGGGATAGATAATATATCTTGACCTACTGAAGCTTGGAAGCAAAGAATTATGAAGAACGTCAAGGCTCATGAACAGGCCGTAAAGCCACAGGAAGAAGAAGAAAACCTAAATAACAAAGGTGTGGTGTAATTTCTGATATTATAAATAAATATATGTAAATATATAAAATATATGTGAATATATAAAATATATGTAAATATAAAAATATAATATTAAAAAAAAAGTTAAATATTCAAAGATATGTTTATGGTTCTCCTTATTTTATCCCACTGCCAAGATGTTAAACACACCACAGGAATTTTAACAAGTTTAAATATAATTAAGTTTTATTATTATTTCTTTTAAATACAAGTTAAAATATTAGAAAAGGGTAAAACTTTAATTAACCTTTATAAAAATATAAAACAATTATTAGTAAATATTTAGTTTTTTGGCGTCAAAATGTTAGGCAAATCTTTTTATATTTAAGATTACTTAATCATCTATATGTTCTATTACAATTTATCAGTTTAGTTCAGTTATTTATCTCTATAATATATGATTTATTATGGGAAAAATAAAGTAAACTTCAGAAGAAGACGATTATTCTTTTACAGGCAGGCAGAATGAGTTATAGGAACATAGGACACCGAATGAATCCAAGTTTTTTTTATCGGGAGACCTCCTGCTCTGTCAAGAAGAGAAAAAAGAATCATTCTGAGAACTGCATCGAATTCATGTTAGACTGCAAGAGCAATTACTGAGGAAGTTAACGTGCAAACAAGCGCTAGGAATCTCCAAAGATTATTAACAACTCCTGAAAAGGTAAGAAAAAAATGTAAAAGGAAACCAGCATTAAAATCCACCGAAAAGGTCATATCATGCATTGAGCATTGGAAGAAAATTATTTTTCCTCATGAAAAAATATTCAATTTGGATGGGTCTGATAGTTTTTCCTTTTGTTTTCATGTTTTCAGGAAAAAAGAAAAAAATATCGAAAGCACAAATAGGAGGAGAATTCCTTGCGAAAGTATTGACCACAAAAAAAGGTAACATTAATATTTGACTGGTCTGCTGTCCCTCCAGATTTGAATATGATTGAACATATCTGGGAAGTTTCTTTCAAAATGAGTTTATAGTGAATCAAGACACTTTACAAATATAGAAAATGTCTAATTAAGTGCTAATCAGGCTTCATGGGAAGAAATTTCCCAACAAACGATAAAACAGTTATATGATTCACTACCAAAAACAATTTTTCATCTAATAAAAGATGGCGGAAAGGCCCCAAAATATTTAAATGTTATTGACGCATCTAAAATCCATTAAAAAAATGAAAATATTAAATTTATTTTTCCTTGAGAAACATCTTCAGTTCAACTAAGACCAGTAAAAATTAATTTTATTACAGTTTTCCTATTAATATATTATTTAGAAAAATCTAAAAAATAATTGTTTAAACCTGTCCAACATTTTGACACTAAGCGTACTTAGTAAAACTTTCTAGAAAGTTTGTAGGTACTTACTTATTTTTGCCATACAGTTGTCGCAAAATATATGTCCACATTCTGATAAATAGAATTTGATGTTAATTTTATATTTTAATGAGCATTTATTACAGAACACCCAGTCATCCATATTTCTATTATAAATAAACTTAGGAAGGAGTTCTTAGGAATTCTCCAAGCTCTTCGATCACTGTGGTGCCACGTAGTGACCAGCTAAGGTAACACAATTTATTTCATTAGTAACCTAGGTTAACTTGATTCTAATCAACAGTCAGTGCTCCATAATCATTAATAGATGTCAAGGTAAAATTATTGGTTAATATTTTTTTATTAAACTATCAGTGTTTCTCACCTCAACACTAAATTAAACATATACTTACTGTATTAATTCCTAATTATCATTTCCGACTATATTTCTAATAAAATAATTTTGATACTACGTTTTCCGATTTTTAGGATTCCGACTTTAAAAACCGTACTTCAAACCCTAACCTTAAAATAAATGTGAATATCAGATGTAAATAAAATGTTTAGAATATGTAGAAAATTATATAATATATCGCTTCGGGAATATGTATTTATCCGTAGGATACAACTACAACGTGCCTTAGTTTTACCATGTAGTAGCTTTACGCAGAAACCTACAGACTTCTCAATACAACATGTAAGATATAAATATTCAAAGAAACAAATTACAAAAAGTGAATCGGAGAGTGACGATGAAGAAGATTGTTTTGACGAAATTCAGGACAAAAACACGAAAATATTAAACGTGAGTGTCACTTCCCTTCGTGTGGATGGTATTTTAAAGAGTAGTCTTGGTATGTCCAGGGCTAAAATAGAAACAATGTTTTACGAGAGTAAAATAAGAGTAAACGGCGAAAAACTACTGAAGAAAAGTACAGCAGTGCACGAAGGAGATGAAATTGATCTTATTAAAGGACCAGATGTAAAAAATCCCAATTTTGTAACTGTTGCAAGAGTTGAGATCCTTTCAATGAAAGCCAAAGAAGAAAGTATATCTGTAAAAGTTAGAAGATGTAAATCACTGTCTGTAGCAGCATATGATTCAAGTAACACTATTGATTAATTTTATATGTGATGTAGATAGAAAATAAAACAAATAAAATAGTTTATTTTGTTCATATTTGTTCTACAATAAATTAAATATAAAAATACTGGCAATTAAATTTAAACTTAGGCATGCACAATAAATACTTAACTAAATATTTACAAAAAAAAAACAGAATGAAACTACATTAATACTTTGATTATATCAGACACAAAACATTATAGTGCACGAAAGTTTTCGAAAAGTTAGTAAATGTGAAAATAAATGCATATCAGTTTGATAACTTAATTCTGCTAATATCAAAAAAATATTCTACTTGCGGTAGGCACATTGCTATTTTTATATACTATAGCACCTACAAATACAAGGAAAATCCTTAAATAATGAGTTTTGAGTGCTCACTCTTAATGACAAATTTTTACGTTTTATCAATACATATGCAAACTAAAATATTTACATTCTGTGTAAAAAAAAAGAACACCCGAAATTTCTCATTTACAAAGCTAGTGTAAAATATTCTTTAATTTCCTATTCTGCTGTAAGATGGTAGCTCTGTGCCTAGTTACGATGTCCAATTTGAGCGCGATAGGTCAACTAGTTTGTTTATATCAGCTAGTTTTGTTAGTCGACATCAAGTAAGTTTTGCGATTTAACTATGAATAAAAATATTGTGCAAAATTTCGTATGACCAATCGCTGAAAATGTTGCAGACGACCTATAGGACCTTTACGTGCTCGAAAACGGTATGGGTCTTAGAGAGTTGGCTCAAGAGATGAATATAAACATATATTTTGGGCATGAAAGGATTCGCCGCACGACTTGTTCCGAAAGAGCTGTTCAAAAAGCGCATCGAAAGCAGGTCGATGAAGACATGATTTCCCAAGCTTCTACGGGCCTTTCATGAAACCTGTTCATCATGAAACGCATCATAATGGGATTAAGAGCACGACATGCAAACATGCCCACAGTATTCGGAATGGCACTTCGAAAACGAACCGAAACACAAAAAACCGCGTCAAAGGCGCTCGAAAAACAAAACCATGCTGATAGTTTGCTTCGATTACAATGGTGTCGTGCACTCCGAATTTCTTTCCAAGAGACAAAAGGTGAATAAGGAATATTATTTAGACATTTGCGGAATAATATCCATCGAAAACGGTCAGATTTGTGGGAGGACAATTTATGGATCTTGGACCATAGCACAAAGCCATCATTGTGTAAGTATTTTTGGTCAAAAACTCAACGAAAGTCATTGGCAAAGCACCGTACTCGCTTGATATGGCTCCATTTGACTTTTCCTATCCCAAACAGAAATTACCACTTAGAGGAAGCCTATGAACAATGTATGGGGGATTAGGTCAAGCAGTGGCATAGTTGTATGGTACTCCATGGGGACTCCAAGACTCCAAGACGACAAAATAAATAATTTGTTTTATTTTTAATTTAACGATTCCAGGTACTTTTTACACAGAATTTACTTCTATTGCTGTTCATTATTCACCGGGATTTAAGAATTGATCATTTGGGAATTAAAGAAGAACTCAAATCATTAACCAAAAAGTTGTAAACGAAGTTGGACTTTCCCCTGCTAGCTTGAGGTTTAGCATTTCTAATTGGATCTCTTAATAATATATCGCCAAATAGGGAAGCTAACGTTTTTGGATCGTAACCATTATCATTGGAATATTTAAGTAATTCTTGTAGGAACATGCAAATGTAGATAAAGGTTGTTCGATGAATATCACTGAGTTTCTGTATCAGTAACTGAAACAAAAAAAAAATACATTTCCACTAGTATCTGAGGTATCTATGAAAATCTGAACAAAAATCACGTTCAAACAAAATAAATCAATCTACAAACATGTCCAAAAGTTTGGAATATTCAAACATTTCACTTTTTTATTGATATTAAGGTTTTCTTTTACTCGTTTACGTAATCATTTTATACTCTTACTGGTACCAAATGAAACTCGACACCAAATGACCAATGTGTGTAAAATTGATTTATTACTTTAAAATCAAAAAATTACAACGTACCAATTGCCTTCAAAAGTAATTTAAAAACAAAAAGAACAAGTTTCAATAAAACTAAAAAGTAGTAGTTCCTCCATAGGTCTGTATGCATGCCTGTAGGCGATTAAATGATCAATTTGGGCTTGTAGAATTATCTTCCATTCTTCACGAACACCATCTTTTAGTTCTCGCAGGGTAAGAGGAGGATCGTTTTACTCTAACTTGGATATTCCCTCCTCTTCAAGAAAATTTTGTACTACTGCTGTTCGATGTTGCGTTGTCATCCATGAAAACAAATCCGCCGCCAACTGCGCCTCGGAACAGACGTACAATAGGATTTAAAACTTCTTCGATGTACACAGCACCAGTGACTCTTCTCTCCTGGACCAGTAGAAGTGTCTGTGTACCCCTCATAATACTACCCCAAAACAACATGCTCCCACCTTCAAACAGGATACGTGGTTGAGCTGTTTCTAGTTGGGCTTGTCGACCTGGAGCTCTCCAAACTAATGTTCTTCCTGAATCAAGCCAATGGAAACAAAACATGAAAACAAGCCAATTCCCGTCTCATCGAAGAACATCACGTTATTCCAGTTAAGTCTATGATTCACCAATTCTCGAGCCCATTGCAATCTTACATTTTTGTTGAAGGGTTAGTTTGGGATCCCATAAAGGTCTTCTGCGATCTAAAGTTACCGTTTTCAGTCTGCGTGTCTTGTGCAGCTATTTTCTGTCACTTCTGGGGCGATCCTTTACGTCATCCATCCTCATTTTTATACAGCACTTTGGCAAACACCTACAATTTTCGCGATTTCACTTTGACTAAAGCTCTGTTGTAACGAAGCAATCAGTCTTGATCTGAAATGAGATATCATGTTTCTAGGCATCTGTTTCAACAGATTGACTGAAAATTGAAAAAGAACTGAAATAATGTATAAATACCAGTATAACAGAATGGGCAAAAATCGAAAAACCTGTATTATCAGCAAAACAATGCTTTTGTTATTTTCATTTAAAACGGTCTAAAATAAATCACAATTTTTAGAGTATCATAGGCGTAGGTATCCTATTTGTAAATATTCTGAACATTTGGACATATGTGTATAATATTTTAATACCCGTTTATTTTAATTATTCTATATATAGGGTTTTCAATAAAGAGTTTTTAACAGCTAATCTAGTATATATTGACAGTTTTGATTCTTATTGAGTTTTGAAAAATTATTTGTAATTTATAAAATTAGTATCATGCGGTACCCCTATAAGTAATGTTTTTTTTTATTTTAAAAACAGTGCGATTTTATAACAATAATTTAACTTAACATAACTAACCTATATTCTAGTTAATTTAATATTTAGTACTAGCTGTACCCGGCCACGCGTTGCTGTGGTTCAGTCTGGTTAAATAAATAAATCAAAATGAAAATAAATCGAATTCTATGAAAATTCAATTTAACAATGCAATAAGAAACATTAAAAATTATGACAGCAGATGTCAAGCAGAACGCTGTCTGGCATGAGCAATGTTGTTGCTGTTACCTTCAAGAGATGGCGCTCCCATTGCTGGAAAATATTTAGTATAGCGTGTATTGCTTTTACGTCCAACAGAAGGCGCTGTTAAAAAATACCTGTCACAGATGTAAGATCTATATAATACGTATAAAAACATGCATGTATTCGAATGTAATGTGTGACAACGTTTTAAAGCAATCTGTGAAATTGATGCTTAGTTTGATAAGGATCTGTTGTTGGTTGAAATTGAAGCTGATCCCAAAAATCATCTAGGAATTAGCCATAAAGCTTAATACTACATGGTCCACAGTAAAACGATTCCTAAAAAACTAGACAAGTGCAAAGAGCAGGAATGACGATGCCACATCAACATTTAGTTGAAAACAAATTTCAATGTGTGCTGCAGTGCACTTTTGTCCAGGTTAGGTAAAGATCCGTTTCTGCAATAAATTGTTATTGGAGGTGAAAAGTGGATTCTATACAGCAACCCACATAAGAAAAAAAAAGGTAACACCAGGGCAACCACCTTTACTCACCGTCAAAACCATGTTCTATATTAAACTAAAACCAATCTTCTTTTTTCCCGAAGTGGAATTCAACAATCCATTGATCACTTCATTATACTTCAGATCAAAACTTAAATATAGATGATAAAAGCATCAATTGGGCAAAAAACAGCAACGTTTTTTCCGCAAAAGTATACGTTAATTCACTGCTTGAAACATATGTAGCCATTGAAAATATTGAAAATTATTTTGAATATTAAATTTGTGCTTATTTATGTTAATAAGTTTCATGCAAAAAATATAGTTTCAATTTTTACTCCTACAAATATTATCTTAAACTGGATTAGTTAGTTAAATTTAGTGAATGTACATTCTACATACCTGTCGACAATTTTGGAAGTTGCTTGCTGCAGCAATGCAAACATCTTGAAGATCAAAAGGTATTACTGGTTCCTTTATATATGATAAGAAAAGAACCAGACTTTCTGCTACAGCTTGCGGTGTACCAGCTAACATAACCTGTTAAGGATAATATCACTCCAAAATACTCAAACCAAAAGCTATTGGAATTGGTTTAAAAAACGCCTACACTTATGAATTTATTTTGTCAAACATAAAATATAGTTATCTCACTCTGATACATATATACCAACTTTTCATTTTCAGAAATGAATTTCAAGTATAACCTTCAAAACTAACTGGAGAACTAAAAAAACAAACGTTACACATAGCAACATTGAATAATGTGGGACGTTGTTTATTAAAATTTGCTCTTCTAACAAATATATTGAAACCGCGCAATATCATTATGGTTGTTTTTATCATTATGTTGTTTATCATTTTAAAACAATATAATGCCCGCTGTTAACTCAATACTATTTTTTCTCCTTTATTTGGGTTTTTCGCCACTGTCTAAAACTCAAAAAATATCAAAAATACCTGTTCTTATTTAAAGAAATTATTATCAACAAAATTTCAGTATGGCAATGGGTTCTTCTCTTTCTCCTTTGATGAGTAATATCTTTATGGAGGAACTCGAGAATGACATATTAAATAAATCTCTTAAAAAGCCATTAATATGGCTTAGGTACGTTGATGATATTTTTGCTATATGGCAACATAGCATTAACGACCTAAATATTTTTTTACAAGATATAAATTCTCGAGATCCTACAATTAAGTTTACTTTAAAGATAAAGAGGGATAAATTGCCATTCCTCGATACTTTAATAATAAAACAAAACAACAAATTAAAAACTACAGTTTACAGAAAACCGACAAACACAGATAGGTATCTCAATTTCTTTTCAAATCACTCAAAATCGGTCAAAATAGGAGTAATTAAAAGTTTATATGATAGAGCAAAACTTGTTTGTACCGACAGTGATACACTACAAAAAGAAACAAATCACATAAAAGACATTTGAATAAAAAACAATTACCCAAAAAAATTTATAGATAAATCGTTTAAAAATTTTGATACTAGACAAAACAGACAAGTTATTAATAACAATAATAATAACTCTCAATCAACCTCACAATCCCTTATATCCGCGGTATTTCTGACACAATTAAAAGAGTAGGAAATAAATACAACATAAGAACGACATTTAAAACAAAAAATACTCTTAGATCTCTATTAACAAAGACTAAACCAAACAATATACAACAAAATACCAAAAATGTGGTTTATAAAATTCCCTGCGAATGTGGCAAATTCTATATAGGTGAGACATCTAGACCGTTAGATGTTAGATTAAAAGAGCATAAAAACCTTCTTAGAAAGGGCGATTTTAATAAATTTAGAATTTGTCAACACGCATGGGAATCGGGTTATAAAATCAATTGGAATAATTCCAAAACGGTATTAAAAGAATCGGTAACAAAATACAGAAGATTAAAAGAAACCGCTGTAATTAATTTAAATAAAAATAACTGTATTGCTATGCCTTCGGTAGATTTAAATTCAATATGGTTCCCGATTCTAAAGAATACAATTAAAAACATTTAAATATTTGAATACACAATCAGTACAATAAACAATCACACAGTAAACATTACCTATATATATTTTTTGGTAGTATGTCACTGTCATGAAAATCCATTGTTGTCAATGTAAGTATCGTTGACATACAAAAAAATAAATTTACTTTCACTCGTTACTTTATATATTACAAATTAATATAATTTATTTTTTAGTTCAGTTTTGAAAACGGGGGGAGATTACCCTCCGAAACGTTAACGTTAAAAGTTTGTAAATTTTTTATAACATTTTTATATCTTTAAAAATATTGTTCGTTAGGCAAATTTATTACAAAAAAGAATCACTGAGAAATTTGTCTCCGTTTGGTTTTTTGTTTTTACCCAGTGATTCCTTCTTTAAATAAGAACAGGTATTTTTGATATTTTTTGAGTTTTAGAGAGTGGCGAAAAACCCAAATAAAGGAGAAAAAATATATGAACACGCCACAATCATTCAGACATTACTTAACTCAATACTAGTATAATCTCAGCCATTGCTTTTTAATTTTGCACAGCCTCTCTATGTCTCCTCATGCCATTTGGATCTGTCGATTGCCAACTTTTTTTTAAAGACGATTCTATAATGTCTTTGTATCTTTTTGTTCTTTAATTTTCTTTTCTCTTTTTAATTTGTTTCTTGTTCTTTAATTCGCCATAAAGCATCTGCTTCTCCATCCTTTGGCAATGACCTAACCATCTGAGCTGAGTTATTATGATATGGGATTCTCAAACTGTTGGCACATTCAACTGCCTCCACATTGGGTTGACAATCTTACCACTTTATTCTGACGATTTTTCGGGGGCAGCCTTGATAAAATCACGATACCATACACAATTGACAATAATAGTAATATAAATAAATGTAATAAACACTACACCACCAGTCCTATTACTTTATTTACGAACCTCGTATATGGCTTAAAATTGAAAAGATTTATCAACAATGCTACTAGCAGCCCTACCTATCAAAGAAAGGATTTTCGACAAAATTACACAGCGTATTTAAATTTACCAGCCCAGATACTTTTTGATTTGATCGATATGTAATTAAAATAAAATAAAAAGGATACGCAAGGGATCTTGTGACCCAAAATCGAGCCAATCCCTTATCCTGATTAATTCTTCGTGAAGGGCGCACGATTCAAATAGATCTCTAGTTTTAAGGCCATGTCTGTACAAATGGTCGACTAACAACCACAATTCTCTTGGCACAGAATACACTATTGGAGATTGATTATTACGCTGAAAAGAAACAGTTTTCACGCCTGGAAATGATTGAATAATATACTTACAGCTAAATTAAACTCTTCTTCATTCGAATACATTATAGGTACTTGGATTCTAACTAATGTAGCAAGTGACTGCGTGAAGCATGACTTTTGGGAGCTCCCACTTACTGTGATGAACATGTCTTTGCCTCCTTTTAAATGAAGTATGAGAATATCATAAATATTATCTAGATCAGTTTCTAGATTAACTTCCAACCTCACGTCACACTTTTCACCTAAAAGTAAACAAAGCACATAAAGGCTCGTCCTGAATTTGATTCACGATTTGATACGTCAACAACTCAACTGAAATCTAGAATCACTTGTTTGTAGATCATCAATACGCATTTCGCTAACCATCTTAGCATCATTAGAATATATATTGTTTTATTTTTTAACATGGTTAAACACGTGTCAAGAAACTACAAACAAGTGATTTGAATTTACTTAGTAAATGCTTTTAAATTAAGTTTTTAGCTGAATATAAGAATTAATTCTTGAAATTTGTTTGGACAATTTGTTTATACTGTAGTGTTGTCTACTTCTTATGTATATAGTTTGCATGTTGTTTAACAAACAGAATTTCAGGGAGTACTTGGGAAAAAATTGTGTTACTGGGTTGTGTTTTTACTGAAATTTTGTTAAGGCCTTAAAATGGCCGAAAATAAGGAGCATTTTCGACGTACTATATTTTTTTATTTCCGAAAAGAGAAGAATGCTTCGTAGACGCAAAATAAGACGTACGCTGTGTACGGTGAGGGCACCGTTGTGATTCTACGTGCCATAAGTGGTTCAGAAAGTTTCGTGAAAAAGATTTTAATCTTAGCGATGCACAACGTTCTGGACGGTCTATCGAGGCTGATGGCAACGAAATATTGAATCTAATTAAAAGTGATCGGCGGAGAACAACTCTAGAGATCGAGGAAATTCTTGGAATCAATCAGTCTCGGTGTCAAGGTGATTACATCAAGTTGGACAACTTGATTAGCAAGGCTGATGAATAGGAGCCACATGATTTAACAGAAAAATTTGATACACCGCTTTTTTGCTTGCGATTGCTTCTCTATTGCGGCGCAATGAAATCGATCTATTTTTAATGCGGATGGTTACAGGCGATGAAAAATGAATTATGTGTAATGCTAAGTGTAAGAGATTATAGTGTAAACGCGGAGATGCCCCTTCAACCAGCGCAAAAACCAATATACATTTGAAGAAGACTATGCTATGCATGTGGTTAGAAAATAATCGTTTATTATGAGCTGTTACCTGAAAACCAGACCATTAATTAACTAAGTGAATTAAACTAGATGGGTTAAAGCGAGCAATTGACCAGAAGCGGGCTGAATTAGCCAACAGAAAGGACATTGCGTTCCATTGAGACACGAACAGAAGGGCACATACTATATTTATTAAATGTAATTATTAGCAAATAGCATTTCTTCAATTAAAAAAAAAAGTAAGACAAACTTTTGCATCGACCTAATACACTTCTTATAGCGCAAATTTCAAGTACTTTTTATTATTATTATTATCCTCGTACTGAACTCAGCCTAAGCTGGTCTATATTACAATGCCAAAATGAGAAAGCAATGCAACTCCTCTCACTTAGCATAAAATTTTACGAACAAATTTTATTATTATTCTGCTCATCCTTTCTGTATAATCTCAGCTCATGCTGGCCGATATTCCAATGCCAAGTTGAAAAAGCAATTCAGCTCCTCTCACCCTAGCATAATATCTTACGAACAATGTGACACGTCCGCAAGAGCACGGCACGCTGTCCCATTATGGCAATCGATCTCGAGATACCGAGGCTCTCGAGGTTCTTTGAAAATCTCTTACTTATCAGGCCTTCGGCGGACATAACAAAGGGCACTACATCTACCTTACTCAGTTTCCACTGGTTCTTTAAGTCGTATGCCAGATTTTCATACTTTGTGGATTTTTCTATCTCAGTTTTTCTAATGTTGTGAGATAGTGGCACTGCGATGTCAATTATAAAAGCCCTCTTGTCCTTTTTGTTGATTAGAACAATATCCGGCCTGTTATAATCAACCGTTCGATCAGTAGTGATTGGTCTGTCCCAGTAAAGAACGGTATCGGATGATTCAAGTACAGCACGAAGGCGAGTACTTATAATATGGAGGAGGTGCACTTTCTAATAGCGAGTATTTTTTTGCAATTTGTTGATGTATAATTTTTGCCATCTGATTATGCCGTCCTAAATAAGCATTAGGAGCAAGGACTGGGCAACCGCCAATAAGGTGCTCAATTGTTTCCCCCAAAGTACCGCACTTCCTGCACTTATCGACTACGTCCAAATGCAGTATGTGCTTTTCATAGTTTTTTGTTCTTGTTACCCTATCTTGAATAGATATCGCGAAACCTTCTGTTTCTGGGTACAAGAGTCCATCGGTCAGCCACTTCAGAGACAATTGTTCGTCAATGGTGTCATCTTCGAGTGACTTAGGAAACCTTCCGTGCAATGTTTGTCCTTTCCATTCTCGAACGCAGTCCGTGAGTGTTGTTCTGCTATCAATACGATTTTGTTTATTTAGGTTCAGTGGGGTGAAACCCCGATCCTCATTTACAACCAATTTCATTAACGTACTGTTTGAATCAATGAAGTGTTTTCTCATTCTATTTTCTTGATTGAGACAGATTTTTTACGTTTACAAGGCCTCAACCCCCCAAGTTTCTTGGGATGAATAGTCTTTTATTATTATTATTATTATTATTATTAGTATTATTATCATTATTACAGTTTACAGTTTTAATCTTACAGTTTTAATCTACAAAATATTTTACGCTAATACAATAAAAATACTAACCTACGACCCATAAAGCACTGCTTGTGTGTGGGTCAAACCCAAGAAAGAAAATAGAAAATTTAGAAAAAAATAAATAAATAAATAAATAAATAAAAAACCGTCTCAGCATTCAGTACAGGCATTCACATTACATGAAATAGGACAAAAGGATGAAAAAGGACAGTACCCCACGCCACATATTAAGGCTCAAGAACAAATAAAATCCATTCAGCCATGCTGACAAACACCGACCTGAATGAGGAGCGCACAATTTCTTTATATTTTGCTTAAATGCCGCATAACTGATGTTCTTCTCCACAATGTTGTGTTTTATGCTTTCCGGCCAAAGGTTAAATAATCGAGGGGTCAAGACTTAAGAGGACTTTCTCACTCCAGTTCTGTTAGTGAATGGAATATTTAGACAGTCGCACATGTATACCCCAGAGAGCCAAGATGTTTATATAGGAGAACACCTATCGCCACATAATACTGGCATTTCAAAGGAAGAATTCCCGTCATAATAAAAAGTTCCCTATTCGGCTGGTCCCTCCGTTTTCTACACATTATCCTTAGAAATATTTTTTGCATTCTCTCAATCGACTCAAGGTGGCTGTTGTATGTACCACCCTAGGCAACAATTCCATATGTTAAAATGGAATTGGCAAGAGCGTAGTATATATGTCTTAATATATCAAATGGCATACACTCTGATGCTTTCCTAAACTGGACCATCACAACAAAGAACCTTTTCTTTAAATTAAGTATATGAGGTTTCCAAGAAAGTAGCTCATCCAAAGTAACACCAAGATACTTGACTGCAGCAGATTGTTTCACCTCTATACAATCACATGATGACTCTCTACAGTTTAAATGATGCCATTTAAGAGGCTAATCGAAGTGCCAGTGTTTCTGAAGTGCAAAATTAAGTATCCTATTCTTACCCATGTTAATGAGCATTTTATTTCCAACAAACCAACTTTTCAATATTCTCAAATCACTTTGTATATTTTCCAGCACCTTTCATTTTGTATCCCCTGCATATAGTAGGGCTGTATCATCAGCAAATGTAAAAATGTAGCCATTTATTCTTAAGGAACTAAGGTCATTTATATAAATTATAAATAGTATTGGGCCTAACACAGTACCCTGAGGGACTCCATATAACACTGATCTCTCTGTGCTTTTATGCCCATTTCCAAACTAGAGTTAGCTTGATTTAAGTCGCACAAACTACACAAATATATAATTTAAGGGACAGTTTTCAATTCATAGAAATATTCAATTTTTTATTTCAAAATTATTATTTAATTAAATGAACATCATTTAAAACTTATATTGTGTTGTTTAATATAATTTTTAACTATGCTAAGTACAAAGCAAATATGCAAACTACTAGATAAGATTAATAAAAAAAAACGAATATTATTTATAAGACAAAGGTATTATATATTTTTGTATAAATAATGTAGAACTTTAGAATCAAAAAGTGTGGTTTTAATTCTTGATGATTATTCTGTATTAAAAAAAAAATATGAAAAGATTTCATTCGCAGTTATTAGTTAGTATTTATACTGTTTCTACTGCATAACATCATTTAGCTTTTATTAAATATGTTTTGCATACAAATTATATTCATGAATTGACATATATCTTGGTATGGTCATATAAGTACACAAAGTTGGATGCCATGTAGTATGTTTGTCACCTTTATGGATATGATGATCATTGACAATCAAAGGTAAAAAGTAGCTTCATAAAATTTTAAAAAAAATTCAAATTTTTGTTTAACCCTTAGCTACTGAGGTGAAATATTTAGCTATTCAGTAGATGGGGTCTTATGGACTTCAAAAACAACAATACGCGCATAACCAATCACAAATATAACAACTAAACGATCAATAACTTTTTTATGGTGATATAAGAGTCATGGTACATATAAAATATTTTAATCCTAAAACGAAAATTTAACAAAAACAGTTAAACTGAGAACGTGTTTTTCATAAGAGAAACAATAATGTACAGAATGCTTGCAGTTCGCCTTACTACATCAACAAAAATGAAACTTTTCAACCTTAAATAACTAATATATAAATATATTATTTTAGAATAAACGTTGCCCTTCTATTTTTATATAAAAAAAGCAACACACGTAAAATTATTCACGTTTTTCAACACATGATTTACATATTTTTTACAATATTCTAAACATATTGGTCTGTTACAGTCAATATATGCATATTTGGTTTTTCTGTGTAGTTTAGAGGGACAAAAGTAACAGTACTTTCTTTTCTCCGACAAATTAGGTTCTTCATTTTGGTGTTCTCCCGCAATTTTCAATATTCTTCCAATTAGCATTCGCACCTCAACCGAAATTCTAGTGTTGTTAGCCCTTCGTTCCATATGTGACTTTACAAGCGATTTAGCCTAATTTTTCATAAATGTTGATCTTGATAACGGCTTATTTTTCTTAAGAATTATATAACACGTATGCGTTGACGGTAGACATATCAAATATTGTACAAAAAAACACTCATAGTCCATCTCTGCGTTCGACGACTATATATATTGTATATTGTACATTGCACCACCATATATATTGTACCACAGTGTATATTGCACATCTTTTATCTAGGGAATCAATGTCTCCTTTAGTATTGTTATAATACTCTAAAATTTCTGATTTCTGATTTGCCGAACATATCGTTTGATTCTCCGTGGTGCATTGAAGAAATAAGCAGTACTACTTTATTTCTTTCGGTACATACGAGAGCAATGTTATATCTTTAGTTAATCCATACATGGCTGTTTCTTGTGGTTTAGATTTTGAAGGCAAAAACTTCCAAGGTATCGCTTTTATTCTCTTTTAACGTGCAAACGAAAATTAGTTTATGTTCTTTTAATTTTTGTATAAGTTCTACCGGGAAAAACCAATTATCGGCAGTGATGGTGCAACTCGTCTCATAAATATAATTCACTAAACGTAATACTACCTGAGTAGATTTACTAAGTTTGGACCCGCGATTTAAGATAATTAAAGACCATCGCTGTTTTTTTCCACAATAAATATATGCGTTGTATGCATAGGCAGTTCTTGCATCCGTTACATTAATTTTATACCACATTTATTTGGTTAAATCCAATCAACATCTCACAATATACGCATTAGCGCCTAAAGAATACAACCAAATATTTCAAATATATGCGAAATTGCGGACGCAGGATTTATTTCTTTCTTTCGTTACGGTCGACTGGTGGGTTATATTTACGGTGGGTTATCAAATATAAGACTTGCTAATAAATACACTAAAACGCTTCCGGTTGATTACGGCCCTAAATATGTCTCTGCCGGTTCCATCAGTTGCGAATAATAAATGGACGTGTTCGTGATTAGATTTGAGCACCGCACTGTAAATCCACAAATCTAAAAACGCTATATATATCATCTATTCCTTCATTTCGGTACTCCGTTCGTCCTTGTATCACTCGCATTTTGTAATTTGTCCACCTAATTAGTTCTAACATTTGGTGATCAAATAAAGAGGACCAGATTTCATCTGAAGTTGCAGAGTCACTAGTTCGAGCCTTTTTCTGGAAACTGCAGTACAATATTATGATGTGGAGTCCTCACAAATTTGGATGGATCTGCGTTAGCCTATTTAAATCGGTTAAATTCATAAAAATTATTTTTACTTGTTTCAATATCTGGGCTAACAATGAATTGAACTAATATCGCCCAAAGATTCTTCGTTATCGGATAATGAAATTTCAGATGATGTGTCATGCTCACTTTACACGTAAAGGTCCTTTCTGTGATTCGATACGTCGCCATCACCTTCTTCATACCATTAAAGGACACGTTTCTCAAAGTCTTCATCCAAATAATTTACTCATTGTTTTGATGATCCGGGACGAGAATTCATGTTTTAGAGCCAAATTGAAAACAGTCTTAACATATTAAATGTCGCACTGTTATCGACGAGGAATTTCACAGACGCCTATCCAACACAATGCTATTTTACAATTGTGATAAAACTCTACTCTTTCGTGTACACTTACTCCGACAAGTGACTAACAGGTACTGAGTATCCGAAGCTCCTAGCATTGAACGTCTAAGTAGAGTCGTTACATATTTAAACGGCGGAGTCGGAGAGACTCCACCTCAGTAGTTAAGGGTTAAAATGATAAAATGTCACGAGTTCTTGCACCACATGGTTTCAGGCAATTATCTGAATTTAATAAGAGGGGAGCTATTGGTACAATGAAGAGGATTCCGTTTTCGTGAAACAGCGAGACAAAAGATAGAATAATGCTACTTTTTAGCTATTAATAGATGTCCTAAATACAGTCCAATATATTATTTATAAGCCATATTATGATAAGCTACTGTACATTAAAAAACTAGAGAGATAAAAAGCGAGAGATCGATCCGGATAGACGCAAAGATCAAGGCCCACTGACGGGCTGTAGCACCACAGGAAGGAGAAGCAAATAAATAATAGCAGATTAGTGAAAATTTATGGAGACTTTTGGGAATTTAATGATGACTTAAATCAGATGAGAAACAATCAATTGTCGGAATGGAAAGTTCTCTTTTAGAAAATGTTACTATATAATGTATTATCCAATGTACTCAAACAATCCTTTTGCATTTTTCAGGTTATTTCCCGATTCTACTTTCAAAATATCTTTTTTTTTCGATAAACTTCGAAGTGCTATTGGATGCTGTCATTAGAAATTATTGTTTTTCCTGTCAAGTAGTGTTGTAGTGAAGGAAATAAAAAGAAAGTCTGAGCAATATTAGGCGAATATATTAACAAATGCTATCAAGATGAAACGTGACCAGGTGTATGTGGTTGAGGGTTCATTAATTCTTGATTACTCTCTTATAAGGCATTTATTAATCTGACCAGGTGTTAATAGCCAACCAACTTCTTGAGACCAGTATATAGCCTGAACGGTATTTTGATTTAATAGGATTGTTAATTGATTTGTTACATATCAAATTTCTTAAACGTATTCGCTTCTTTTATAGCGTTAAATAATCTAGAATCTAAAGCATAATTTTTCATCGGTGAGGTACGGTAATGACTAAATGGAAATATAAATATAATTGAAAACAACCACTACAAACATTTGAATTCAACTGAAAATACATTCAAGGTAATGGCATCTCTCAAACACAAAAATTGATACATTTATATTGCTTATTACCTAAAAGGTATACAACTTTGCTCCCGCCGTTTTCCTATAGATGGCGATAGCGGTAAGTAGTCACCATGTAAACATAACCCCATAACACCAGTAGTCAATTTGTGTTTACATCATAAAGATATTCGCGGTTAAAAATGTCAGTTTGTGAGCCAAATTATCGTCATTTGGGGGGTGTTAATTTATTTCTTCAATATGAAGAAATCCGTGGCTGAGGCTCACCGAATGCTCTCAAACACTTATGGTGAGGCCGCTATAAGTGATAGAACGTGTCGTGAGTGATTTCAACGCTTCAAGAGTGGTCGAAGACCGGCATAGCAGTGGAAGAGCGAAAGTTTTTAAAAATGAAGAATTGCATTGTGACTGGGAACGAAAAATGGGTTTATTATGATAACCCTATCGTCGAAAATCACGGGGATATCCCGACCACGCTTCCACGGCCAAACCGAATATTCACGGCTCCAAGGTGATGCTCTGTATGTGGTGTGACCTGCTTGGTATAGTGTGTTATAAGCTATTAAAACCGTCTGAAACAATCACAGGGGATCGTCATCGAACGCAATTAATGTGTTGAAACCAAATGTGTGAGCCGAGCATTGAAAGACAAACGGCCACAATACAGCGAAAGACACAATAAAGTAATTTTGCAGTATGACAATGCTCGGTTCCATGTTGCAAAAATGGTCAAAACATGCTCAGAAACGTTGAAATTGGAAGTCCTACCCCACCCGCCGCATTCTCCAAACATTGCTCCCTCTGACTGTTTGGCAGACATTGCTCACCTGTTTCGATTGATGGCACACGGCCTGGCTGACCAGCACTTCCGGTCTTATGAAGAAGTTAAAAATTGGATCAATTCGTGGATCGCTTCAAGATGACTAATTTTTTCAACGCGGGATTCAAATGCTGCCTGAAAGATGGTAGAAAGTAGTGGCCAACGATACTACAGTTACTACAGTTTTTGACAAAGTTTTGAATTTTGAAAAAAAAATGGGCGCGAGCAAAGTTCTATACAATTTCAGTTATTGCTACTATGTTAAACATTCTTGTGGTTCTGTTAAAAGCTCAAAAATGTCACGGGTTCAGTCACCACGTCCTTTAAGAGAAGTATCCGAATTTGAAAGAGGATTGGTACTGGAATATTGATATCAAGAAAGCAGGTTTAAGTTCTCGCGAAACAGCGAGACGGGCATGGGTTAACCTACCTTGTTAGAGATTAGAGTTATACAAAAGTACAAGGTGCTGGTCATCCTGAAAGTATCCAAGAACGTAATTAACGGCATCTCATGCTCTTTGCTGATCGATATCGATATGAAAATATCCGAGAAGTACACTTGTTGCAATTAGAGATAGGACTATTTCGAGGTAAGCATTACTCGTGCTGATCCCTATTGAGTGACGTATGAAACATGGTGCCTGGCATAATTAACGTCATATACAAGAATAAATTTGTCTCAATCTCAAAGAGATTTACAACAAACTTTTTTAATTTATCGCCGTGCCTAACTCATAACTAAACAACTAAATATCCAACTAATGACTCACTAACAATCTGATGAATCATCTCCTGATGATGCAAAACGCACATCGAGAAATAAAACAAATGTTTTGGTGTTGAGTGGTAATTTAGTGTTTCGCACCAAAAATTCCAATCAAATAATTGATCTTTCCAAACATAACAAGCTCCACTGAGCAGGTCATTAGTCATTCTGTTAAATTCTAGTCAACTATTACCTATTTAAATCGCACCAAATGTCTGTAAATTCTTCGAAAATGTCAAGACCTAAATGCACTTCTTTCAGTTCTTGCATCAAAATCATAAGTTTATGAAAATTAATGAATGAAAACGAAAACAATGGTTAAATGAATAAACCTTTTAAATAAAATGAAAAGTCACAAGTGTTTCAATACTCACATAAAAAAAGATAAAAGTGAAGAAACAAAGTGAAATAAATTAAAAATTTAATTATAAAGGTAATCAAATTATAAACATAACATGTAAGTTATCATCTTCTTCAATTATGAAATGAGTAATAAAATTAGACTGAAATAAAAATGTATTGAAATTTCATTTGTTTTTAATATGGAGTAATAAAATTATTGAGTATTACAAGGGCAGGCACTCGGATGCTTTTTATATGAAATATTGTTTTTTTTTTCGTAAATCGATTTATTAACATACATAGTAGTCGTTTAGCTTGATACACTTCGCGCAACTATTATTGAAGTTTTTTTATGTTTAAAAAGTACCACTTGTCGAATTGGAGTAAACTGTTCCTCTAGTAGCCCGTAGATGATATTCTCATTTGATGCGAATTTTTTTCCAGCTAGCAATTGCTTCATGTTTGGAAAGATAAATATGTTGGAGGGGAGCCAATGCTGCAAATTTGTTGTCGTAATAAAAAAACATTTTTCTTCGCTAATTTGCCCACTATTGCAGCGTAATACTCTCCTGTGATCGTCTTACCCTTTTCCAAATAGTCGATGAACATAGTGCATTGCAAATCTCAGAAAACAGTGGCCATGATCTTTCCGGCCCATGATAGCGTCTCCGGAACACGACGTTCACCGTGTCTTAACTGTTCCTTCATTTCTGGTGTGTATTTCTGAAGTGATGTAGTAGAGAATCCACTTTTCATCAACAGTCAAAGGTCGACACATAACCTCATTCGGATTTCGTTTATACATATCTAAACATCAATGTGGGTTTTTGTCTGTTTAATAAGCAAACTTATTGCACAGCTGGCTTTCTCATGCCAAAATGTTCATGAATGATGTACCATACACGTTCATCTGACATGTTTATCATATTAAAAATCTCTTTAACCCTCACTCTGCGATCTGCCAACACGATATCATGGATTTTATTGACCATTTCCTCGGTAGTGACCTCAACAAAGCGTCACTCGAGCTGGTTCGGCCACATAGACACACACAGATAGAAAAACATTTTACACATTTGTGTAAAATGTGTCCATAGTGCATTGTCAATTTTTCTTCAATAGTTTTTTCACGAAAATGTAATGTTGAATCAATACACGAAATTCGTTTTCCCATAGTGGCAAAAAGATTGAATAAAAGTAAATGTCATATCGGCTACTTTTCATAAAGGAATCATTACGATCGCACCGCCATCTATCAGAAAAGTATCTGTCTTCACTATATCCTTATATAATACATAATTTATCTTTTTTTTAATGTGTGGTGATTATAAATAAATTAAGAAATACATGTAACGCCAATCTTTATTAGTCTCTAACATATCGACCTCCAAATTTTTCTATTGATTCACAATGAACTAACCAATTTGATTGATCCTCTACTTTACAACTACTCATATTTTATATGAAGAAAAGGTTAATCTTCTGAAAAGAAAATAAATTCAAAGCTTCATGTTATACATACCTGGATTTATACTACCACAATAAGGCAAAATTCTCAGCCAGTCTTTGCAGTAAGATGATTCATTTAGTTTGTTGATAAACTCAAATTCAGCCGGTACCTAAATCAAAACTTTAGGAACTCTTCTGATGGATTAAAGCACATAGCTCACCACTCCCGTATTTGCAATAATTATATCTCGAGCCTGGGGTTCCCTAAATTTGACCGAATTAAAGACAACCTCATTTTGATCCACCGTCACTTGAGGTAAAAATTCATTTTCGTGCTTGTCCATTTTTTTAAGTAGGTCCTCGTGCACTCTACGATATTTCGATTGATCTACCACGCTGATTTCTGATTTGAATAAAGCGCTAACCGGTTTGTGGTCACTAATTTTTAGTTCCATATGACTCCTGAAATATATATTAAAGATTTGTAGCATTAACATCTTTTGTATAAACTATCATAATCAAAAATTGTGTCTAAGTAGATCTGCCTTAAGTTATGTCCCCTGTGCATAAGTGTGTAGTTTTAAAAAAAACAAAGAGAAATTAAGTTTATGTTATTTTTTTTCTAACTTCGAAGAGAATTCATAAATATAAAACTTATTCGAAATGTCCACCCTTTACTTTCACACAGTTCTTTAAACGGTCCAGCCACTTGTCTACCGCCACCACACCTCCCTCAACGACATTGTAGCTACTTTCACTACATCAGCTTTTAAGGTATATTGCAGTGAGGTAAAAAGCAGACCGTCTCCTCGAAAACGTTCCACAGTCGATAGTTCAGCGGATTGAGGTTTGGACTTCCTGTGGGAAGCTTTTTAACTCACGCAAATTCACCTCCAACCAATGCTGTGGTTGTTGGAGGTGGGCCCATCTCGCCTGATGGGCTGGAGCTGAATTTCTCCAAATTCTATCATTTCTTTGGTAGTTTGTTGCACGTATTTTGACCCCTTGCTCCCAGAAATGCAGCTCAATGTTATCAGCAGGTTGCCGGGAACTATGAGTGTAAATTCTTGTCATTTTGTCAGTTGGATCTTGTCTTGCCTTCTTGTCTTTTACAGCGCTGTTAAAGGATTTTTTTCGATAGTTTAGGTGGTTTAAGCAAATTGAAAATCTCTTTACAATTGTATAGCGCCATTAAAAATCTAATAGCCTTGATAAAAATAAATGTACGAGTGGAAAAAATTCTAGCTCACCTTCACAGTTAGGCCTCGTACATACAATAATGTTTCGGTTTTATAATCGTTTCAGTTTTGTCGTTTCGTTTTCACTATGTATTTTGTTTTGCACGTTGAAATGTTGTGGTCGAAAACCGTATACGGGAAACAACTGAATCAATAGCAAGTGTCCTTCGATTTTGTCTACCAAAACCGTATAGAAGGAAACCGTTTCGGGTGCCACTGGCGTATAGAATTGAGTCCATCCTGAAAAGAGATACTACGCTGGAACACATAGAAACTACACTGGAATGGTGTTCTGTGCGGACGGAAAAACCGTATAAGGTAGAACGGAACCGTATACGGAAGAAAAACCGAATCGTGTGAACATAACTTTCGGTTGACACCGAACCGAGTATAAAACCGAAACTGTATCGTGTGTACGAGGCCATAAGAACAGAATTTATGGCATGACTACATACAAGCTCTAAATCAGCTTACTATATATATGGAGCACTACTATATATAGAGATTGGATTATTCCACTTTTTGATTTGATTATTCCACTGAAACAGTTACATTATTAAGAACACTGCTATATAAACAATGCAGTGCTATTTTTTTGAATAATAGTTTAATACTAATATGAACCTTATCGACTTTACTTTTGGTTCCCTTGATTCTTTTTCAAATATTCTCCTAAAATTGCCAAACAGTAGTTGCAATGTTGAAATATTTACTTCTGACTGAGCAAGTGTTCTTGAATATAAGAAAATACTACTACTTTCAAGACGTCCCAGCGATATATTTTTTGTTGATTTTGACTTCTTATTTTACAAAAATTGGAGATATTTTTCCTTTGAGGCAAAGGTAATTCACTCAAGATGACACATTTTTGTCGAAAGTAGATAATCCAGGAGCCTCTGCTGTCTACTATCTGCCGTATTGATGTTTGTCTGACTGGTGAATTGGGAACATATTTTCAACTTTAGAAACGGCCTTTTTTAACTGCTATTATGACGTGAAATGGGAGTCATCCATAAAGGGTTGTCCAATTAGAACTTTAAAATGAAGCACAATAATGATTAAAAGTGATAATCCGCCAAATATATTTTACATTGAAGAATAAATAATGGCATTATGTTTTGAAAATAATATCTTTCAAATGTCTCCTTCGGCTTCTTTTGGTAGGATGTATTTTGGAAACCCTATTCTCGATTCTCACACATATCGCGTGGTATATTTTCAATGGAGGCCTGAATGTTTCGCTTAAGATCAAGAATTGTGCAGCAAACCTGAAATTTAACATAATTTCACACAAAATAATCCAAGAGCATGAAATCGCTTAATCTTAGTGGGCAGTTAACATTACCATTTCACGAAATAACGCTCCTAACTTTTCTTGATATAAATCGAATGTCTGACGAGATGTGTGTCAAGTCGCATCGTCTTGTTGAAAGAAGCGATTCTTTATCCAAAATTCTAAATCCAAATTTACCAATTCAGGCCAAAGATATATGTTGCCATATTTCTGTAGCGTTCGTCAATAACAGTAACCCGATTTCCATCATCGTCTTCAAAAAAATTAGGTCCTATCACTCCTTCAGCTAAAAAATCACACCAAACAGGGACTTTCTGAGGATGAAGAGGTATTATTTTTCCTCAAAGCCGGGGTCGCCTTTGCTCTAGAGCCCAATTCGTGTATCGTGTATTTTTCCATGGCGAAATTGACACAATGTACTGAACACAACAGTCTATGAGAGACATTTACAATTCAAACATTGTTGTCGCTATTATGTTTCAAAGTTCTAACACTCTTATTGGACAACTCTTTATATTGCTTCATGATTGATCTCATTTAAATTTTACAGATTCGCGAAATCCGTTAAGAAAATACATATAATATGAGATTATGTCTACCATATCTATAATTGCATGTTCATCATGTTTTTTAGTTTTATTTAACAGCATAGTAAATCGACAAAAAGATACCTATCAAAAAAAAATATAGTAAAGAATATGAGTAACCCCACCCTGCTATTAAAAAATAAATATTTCTAACCTATAATGAACTTGATGAATACCCTTGCCCCTCCATAATATTCTGTCGGTCCATGCGGGCGGTCTTGCCTTCTCGCTTGTATCATAAATATCCGTATTCAAATCAAATTTGTACGTAGGATGAAATGTTATGTCACCTTCAATGTAATCCTAAAAAAGATAAGGGACACTAAAAATAAAACAGCACCAAGAAACAAATCAACATTTAAACTGGATATTATGAACAGCGGGTATATCTCGAACCTGATAAACCACAATAACACTGAGTCATAGATGATGTTTTGTTTGTTGAATAGTTAAAGAGAAGTAAAATCGACTCAGTGTAAAATCCCTATCAAATTGTTATTGTAAACTATTAAAAATATTTTAATCAATGTAAGAATGAATTATAATTACGATGTACCAGAGTAC
This sequence comes from Cosmopolites sordidus, assembly GCA_031761425.1. Classification (NCBI taxonomy): domain Eukaryota; kingdom Metazoa; phylum Arthropoda; class Insecta; order Coleoptera; family Curculionidae; genus Cosmopolites; species Cosmopolites sordidus. The sequence continues at coordinate 511,944 of JARFXV010000817.1, read as the reverse complement.
AATAAAAAGTATCCTTAAAGATCATGAAAACAAAATATTATGTCCGAAACTTAATATCTGCCCCTACGTCTCATCGGCATCTCATCTCGTCTCTTCTCGCCGTATAGGTATTTTAAAGTGCAATCTTTCAGCTTCAAAACGACGTATAATATGCGATACTACCGCAAATATGACCTGAATGAACAGTTGTAGGTGGGATGTCGTTCGAAAAGTAATATTTAAGGCACTGCCTTCTTATTGTCTTTCATTGAACAAAAATGCTGCGGCAGCTCAGCCCATGTTTTAAGTGGCTTTGAGAAATAATGCTGTTTAGTATAGTACTTGTAAGTAATTCCAACAGTTTTGACCTGAAAATTTTGACTTAAATTATGTAAAATGCCCAGGATAGCTAAAAGATAAGTGGATGATAATGAAGTGGAAGCACTGATGAGAAAATTGAAAAGGAGAGTGGCTGGATCCCCTATGAACTCATAGCTGAGAATAAAAATAGACGCTTTAATGTTGTGTCATTGCTATCCATATTCAAGAAAAAGAACTTCATAAGATTGTGATTTCTGATGAAAAGTGGACATCCTCTACAATAATTCAAAGAAGTGAAAATCGTGGATTATTCCACGCTAAAAAGGTGTTGCTGATACACAGCAACAACAACACATTGTGGGATCAGCTGGGTGTCGTGTATTATGAACTGCTCCTCCAATCTGTTTGATCAAACGTTATATGCAGCAATTGATTTGAGTTAGTGGCGCTCTGAACAAAAAAAGCTGGCAAGGAAAGAATGAAAAGTCATTTTGCTTCAGAAGAAACGTGCACGGCCTAATGCAGCAAAAAGGACTTTGAAAAATTCCGACCAATTCAATCAACAATCAAACAAACCAAGTCAAACAAATCTGATTTTGAACCTGCAAATTGAAGCACATGAAGCAAATTGCAGCACATTCCAATCTCTTCATACATGCTATGAGACACCATTTTCACCTAGCTTTGCCCATGTTTTTTTTTGATTAAAGATGATATAAAAAACGAACTTTTACAACCAAAACGAGTTATTTAAGGATAGACTCGTTTTTATGTTTAAATAACAAATCCCATGTAGAATTAAAGACCAGTATTTTTTTGTGTCTAATTGATGCCACAATGATATATCAAGTTTCTTGAGCAATCTAAGCTTTAATAAATGTCTCGGGACCTTAACAAGTCGTCCAGCACAAGATGAATCTATGACATCAAAATTTCTCGTTAAATTTGAGAGTTTGAGATGCATTCATCCTATTTGGTAACAAAAAAAGCATAAAATGAAAATGCTATTTACTTGATAAAATTTTACAGAGTGCTATAAAATAATAGTTATATCTGCTTAGATGAGGTTTATGATCTTTTAAAAATACAATCTTATGCTTCGAAGCGATAATACATGCACAAAGAGATCAACCCTACGAAAAGGCTTCCTCACGATTCCTGCAACAACTCATCAAAATGCACAGACTGTTATAAGCAGATATTGACTGCGCAATGTAATGCATTGTTCAATACAGACAATGAAAATAGTATAGGCAGTAATAAATGAAAAAACCAAAGATAATATCAAAGCATTATTTTGAAAAATATGTGCAGATACACAAAGATTTGAGAACTCAACAAAAAAATGATGAATAAGAAAATAAAAATACGAAAAAAAAGTGTTTCAAAAGTACAATAAATAATACTTACGAGTAACACGTTGCCCCTTTCTCTTTGTTGACTAAGTTGGTCTGCCTTCAAAAGTGCATTGATTTCACTTCGTTGTAACAAAGTTTTTACTTGTGTATTGGTCAACTCGGTTATCCTGTAATTCAAATCTCCCAACCAATAAACTTGCCTAAAAACAGTCCACGTGTCAAATAAATAATATCATCCACAAAGAAACGCTTTACTCATGATCCTTTATCGCCTGTGGATTTTTCTTGAAGTTCACCCTTGCATTGATATCTTTATAATCTTGATTTCGTCTTTCGAATTCCTCCACGTGGGCTGCCAAATGACAATTTACAAAACATAACGATGTATTGTGTAATTCTAATCTTACAGCAACACCTCCTTTGTTTCCCTTCATAAAAAATGATATCGTTAAAATTACGAAAAAAGTTTTATTTAGGTGGTGTAAAAAATAATGGTAGGTTAAGATTATATCGTTATAGTCAATAGATTTTTCTTATCAAGAAACATATTTATTCACGTTCAACGGTGGTTAAAGAAAGCGAAAGGAGTGAACATTCAGTGGCTAAATTCTTGCATATTCTCTTTAGTATCATATAAGGTAATTTTCAAAGATCTAAACTTATACGAGGGAACACGAGAGTTAAAATCTATAACACACTGATTCAGCCAGTAGCCACTTATGGCTTGGACCCTCACAAAGAAAACAGAAGAGATACTTGCAATATTTAAAAGAGTACTTGAAAGAATTTTTGGTGCTGTGAGTGATAATGGAATTTGGAAGATAAGGTATAACTTCGAGTTCCAGCAATTATATAAACAATTGGAGGGTAAGTTGGGTTGCAAAAAAAGATGCTTCAGAGGTGCGAATTGTAAAAAAAATGTGTTATCGCAGGAAATAAAAGTGAATAATTTTTAAAAATACAGCAAGATTATAATAGTTTTCAAATCTAATATTTAATGTTTATCTTTGTATACCAATCAATTTTACTCAGGCTCGGGTAAGGTTTAAGAAGCTTAAAGGATTTTTCTTTCTCTAGATTATCTATGAGTCTACAATCTGAATATCTCAAAAAAAGGACAATTTCAACGTATTTTCACCAACTTCTAGTTATTGTTTTGAACTGATGGTTTGTTTCTGGTCTAAAGTAATATATTCACCATTCCACAATAATGTAACATTGCAAAGTGGCAGTCAATACACTAACATATTTCTCTTCTTAAAAATGGTGTGGGACTTATACCTAATAGTCAACGTGTAGAAACACTATAAACACATTAAGAGAATGGATATGCTGAAAAGGGGAAAAATTCAGTGGGAGTAGGAGAGGGGTATATGTGTGAAAGGGGCTAGAGGGGAGAGGGAGATATTTTGTGACGAGAACGGCTCAGCCGTATATAGTGAATAAAAATTGGTAAAAGGTATATACAATTCTTGTGTGAATAGTGTTCATCTAAACACTAGACATAGAAACGCGGTGAGTTATCTTTCCAAATTTGAACTGAAAGAGGGAAACAATTATGTGGAAGGTGAATATGAACCACAGGTACGGGAGAGGGGAGCAGTAAAAGAAATATGGACGGAAATGCTAAAAGGAAATAGGGCTGTTATATAAAGGATTGGTCAATAAGAGTGTCAGAACTTTAAAATGAGGCATAATGATAACAAAAATGACACTTCGGTAATTTTTATTTCATCTTGATGACCGAATAATGGCACTATGTTTTTAAACTAATGCAATTCATATGTCCCCCTCGGTTTCGTCTGGTGTCCGGGTTTCAATGGTGGCCTGAAGGTTTTCTCCGATGTTAAGATTGTTTAAGGGTTTATTTCTATAAATCAGAGGTGTAATATAATCCCACAAAAATGGCCAGTTGATATTAACATTTCGCGAAAGAACGCGTCTAGGAAAGTTTCCTTACAAAAAATCGAAGTCTTGTTGAAATAAAACATTGTTTATATCCACATTTACCAATTTCAGGTTAAATATACTCTGTGAGCATATTTCTATAGGGTTTAGCATTAACAGTTGATATCAACTGATATTGAGTGCATAAGCCAAAGAAATTTTACAAGAAAGAATATTATTATGGAATGGAATTGAAAGAAACTAAGATTAATTAATGTCACATTTGGTTTGTTATTTTAAATTTGTGATTTGTTGTTTTGGCAGTTAGTAATAAATATTATTTTTAAATTTTAAAATTCGTCATCTGAACTATCATATGTGAGAAATAAATATATTTAATAATGTCATCTATATAAACATTAAACTATGACCTTTTTCGAACCCCCCTGTAAAGAGAATACACCGAAAATACCATAACTTTTTATACAACCTGATAAAAATAAAAAAATATTCAATAAAAACACTCCAATAAATCGCTTTGAAAACCATTTTCTTTACTGTTTCTTTTGAAGTTAGTTTGTAAGTGCGTGTAGCATTGTTTGTAACAGGAAAGTTAAAAAATAAGTTTATCAATATTAGTCATAAAATTACTAATATTGACAAAAATCAAATTCAAACTATACGATTAGCTCCATTAGTTTAAACAACAAACCAACATTAGTTTAGAGAACAAACCAACATTATTTTTACCGATAAGAAGCGGCCATTATTTAAGCTTATCTTGCGGTAAAAATAATCTCTTTCCTGAAAGTACGCATAAATTAAAATAGGTAAGCACTATCATTTAAGTTTGGATGCAGAAAATAAATTAAAATTATGCACAAACACATGATTTATAGTTATTATATACTTGTTAATTGTTAATAGTTGTTATTAGTTGTCAGTTGATTGTTAACATCAACTTGACAATCCACAATCGAAAGGATCATTATGAGAGACCTACGATAAAGTAAAGGTGAATGTCGAATGAATAAATAAGTACAAAATAAAGGTGATGGAAAGGAGAATTAATTCAAGAACAGAACGGAATTGAAGTTGTGAATGAATTTACTTATCTTGGAAGCAAACTAGAAGAAAACAAGATCACAGGAGATCGCATTATGAAGAGTTACTTACCCTAAGAATTAAACGTATGCAAAAGAACACGATAGTTAAGATTTATAAAATACTCATTCGTTCAGTAGTCACTTATGGCTACGAGACGTGGGTCCTTACAAAGAAAACGGGAAAAATTTGAAAGAAGAGTGCACAGATGAATCTTTGGTGCTGTGAATGATAATGGAACTTGGAGAATCGTGTATAAAGATCTGGATATTGTATTACCCTGAGGGGATTCATCAACTCAGATGATCGGGACATGTAGCGACAATGTCGGAGAGTCGAATATGAAGGAGAATCATGGAGGAACAAATAGTGGGTAACAGAAAGAGAGGTTGACTAAAGACACGGTGGCAGGACAATGTAAGAAGAGATGCTGAAAAACGTCTGCACACCAAAAATTGACAAAGGGCTGCTGAAGATCGATCAAGGCTCACCGACGGGCTGTAACATCGCAGGAACAAGTACTTGACTCTTAAGACAAATTTTAGGCAATATTTGATTCAATATATCAAAATGTCTGATATTTAATATTCTCCATTCACTTTGAGAATAATCCCACAATTGTGTAGAGCTTGGAGAGGAGTATTTGATGCTTTCTATAGTTCATCATAAACTGATTGGAAAGAAGAGAGATTGGATGATTACAACAGCCATTTCATATTTCAGAATGATATATTGTTTCTTTGTCATTGGAAGAACCTTTGACACAAATTAAATGAATGTTTTGTATCATTGGCCTACGAGAAGATCAAGTTAAACTTTTATTTTCAAAATAGGTTTATCCATTCACCATTTACATTTGGAGTTTTGTGTGATTAGTCCCTTCAGCTTCTTCAAGCAGCATGTAGATTTAAAGTACACTGAACTCATAATAAATGCAAATACTTTTAACTAACAATATCTTATTAATAATTAATTACAACTGGACATTTGTTTGAGGTAATGAAAACTAGGGGCAGCACTTGTGTCATCACGAAATAACGATACATAAATACAATGCGTAGAAATTTGACTAAACACCCGATCACGCATATTTAATTTCGCGATGCATGTTTCGCTAACTTAACCATGTTAGTATCATCAGGAGATGATTTAACCTTGAATCTAACATGGTTTACGAAACACGCGACAATTTAAAAAAAACAACTCATTTGGTAAATATAATTGAGTTTAATGTTTAACACAAAAAATTCTAATAGAAGAATTGAAAGAGCTTAATTATTGTTTTAGTTAGAGGTAGTTAGATTTAAGTCAATGGAGTGTTGTTTATATTAGTTTTGTCTGCTTCCAAACTTTTGGACAGTAAATTTTTAATTTAAAAAAAATATTTAGAAAAAAATATTGATTAAGAAAAAATATTGAATAATCTTATATTTAAACTATACCAGAAAACGTACCATTTTACCTAAAAGTCCTGTTCCAACTGTGTCAAAACTAACATTTTTTACATATTGATAGTGTTGGTTATTGACTATAACTGCTAATTGCATACCAACTAATCTTGCTAATGCTACTAAACGATATTTTGCATTTGGGTGAATTCCATCCATAACAGATTTTCTGAAAGTAATAAACATGTATAGATTTAATTAAAAATAGTTAAATAAACTCACTGCCACTCTGCTTCTCTTGGCGTGTCGTTAAAAATAAATGCTTCTTTACTCAAATCAATCTCCTGAAATCCGACAGCATATAAGTCTGGTGGATTTTCAACACAACTCAACCATGATTTTAAAGACACTGTAGGAGGCTGTCCGTTAACATTCCATGTCCCAACAAAAATTCTAAAATAATAATATATCAAATAAGAGAACTCGCAATACGTCGTTGTATATGATCTTTCTAGGAGGAGTTTTTTATATTAATTTTCGATAAAAATTTAAGTTTCATCATCATCAGCCATTATCCATCAACTGCGGGATGAAGACTTCTTCTGTATGCTTCAATTCGCGCGGCCCTGAGCGCTCCTTTACCATTCGAGTCCAATATACTTGTCGTTTCCAATATACTGTTTTCGGTCTTCTTCGCTGACGTTAATGATGAAGCGGTATCCATCCCAGGATTGGTTTTGTCCATCTGTAGTCACATCACCGTTATATGGCCTGCCCACTTCCATTTCAATTCCTTTGCACTTCCACAGGTGTCACATACTTTCATTTGTTCTCTAACCCATCTGCAGGTCTTTTAGTCCCGCTTTGTAATGTCCGGACACTACGCTACACGAAATTTTTGAATTGATTGCACCTTTAACGATGTAATGCCATACTGTTGAAATCTGTCTTTATAGTCCAATTTTAATTTACAAAAAGCTGCTTAACATTTCGCGATACCGTAGTCCTTCCAAAAGTAACTGCTTAGGAAAGTAATGGTATTTACCATATGAGGTAATTGCATTTATTATAATTATACAAAAAAATCACCTTACGCTACAGAGTATGGTCATTTTCATAGTAAATTTGAACATGTTTAACTCTCCAGTGGTCGCGCCACGGTCTATGAGGCCGGGTGCAGCGAAAATTGCTAATATTTAAAAAAACTCCTGCTAAAACCTTTGGCCCCTCCTAATACCTTCTTATAAGTCGTTGTAGAATGTTAGTACATTTTTTTAGTTGTCTATAATTTCATCAGAATTATAAGAAAGGTAAGAACAATCGTCAAATATAACACGCGAATGAACAAAAAAGCATTACTTTAATCATATGAACTATAGAAAAGAAATAAAACGCCTAGAATAACTGTATGACGAAGTGCTGACCGAACCAGAATATGAATCGCATTAATTTGGTAGACCCGTAGAAAACAAACGGAACAGGAACAGAAACTTTTCGCCAAACGATGTAATTGTATCGATGTCGTTTTCTTCTTAAGTGCATAAGATTCGACGACATTGACACAAAAAACCATAGAAAAATAGTCGATAAACTAGCACTCGTTAGAGATATATTTAACAGATTCAATGAAAACTGTTAACAAGTTACAGGCATTGAGCGTATGTAACTGTAGATGAGAAACTTGAAGCGTTTAGAGGGAGATGGAGTGTTTTAAACACTACATACTAAGTAAACCAAATAAATATGGTACTAAAATCCTTATGCGATGTAAAATTCTATTATACTAGTCACATGGAGGTGTATGTAGGGCAATAGCTACATGGTCCCTTCAAGCAAGAGAACAGTGGTAAATCTGTGGTGGAGCGTTTATGTTCTCACTATACAGTTCAAATCGAAATGTAACCACAGATAACTGGTTTACTTGCGTTCACCTTTCAAATTCGCTAAAGGCTAAGAAGTCGACAGTCGTTGGTACCTGTTAGAGACTTAAATATGAACACACTGGTGCCATCTAATATGCAAATCAGTCGTAACAACTATGGAGAGCCATCTAGTACTGAGCATCCGTTGTTCTAGTATTAAGGTTTCTCTTTTACCGATGTATAAGCAAAAAAAGGCAGAGTTTTGTTTTGTCAATAGTAACGATGCACGGTATAATAAATACTAAGATAAGATATTGCTCATGGTGAGCGGAGCTTTGTTGACGGGAATACGTCATTCATTGAGTAAAATTCGAACATCATACTTTTGACATATAACAAGTTTACTAGAAGTTTATGTACGGCGTTTGTGTGGTGTTAATCTAAAATATTCAATAATAACAATGCGCTGTGCTGTGTTTGGGTATAACTCCGACAATCAGTCGAAAAAGAACCCTTGTGATGTGAAGTTTTTTCATTTTCCCAAGAATGAAGTTGCGTGTAAGCAGTGGAACCATGCCACAAAAAGACAGTATGAGTTTAACCTGACAAGGGCTTGTATTTGTTCGAAACACTTTTTAAATAGCGATTTCAAGAAAAATCGTTAACAAAAATTGTTAAATTACACACGAAAAAGTTACCGAGGATTGAAGGATGATGTTGTACCGACTCAAAATCTGGCATTTAGTTCTAAAAAACCAGTATGAAATGAACAATCTGCAAGAATTGAAAAAAGGAGAGAAAACAAGTCGTCGCCGAGTTGTTGACCAGGTAATTATTACAAGAGAAAAATAATTGAAATAGAAATTAAATCCAAAAACATTAAATCATGTTTATAAATTTGTTGCTTTAATAAGTATTGGTGTTTTATTTATTTATGCTTGATTAGATGTTGGGATGGTGGTAGAAATAGTAATGATGGTGATGGTAGTAATATTTCTAATATTCCATGTTTATACCCCATATTTGCCAATAAGTGGTCAATGATCAAGAAATTAGACTCCAAAAATGATCCACTTATGTTGAACAGTGCTCATGAAGAAGATATTGACGAGGATCTTCATGAACTTGAATATGATGGGCTCGAACATTTAGCTGGATTTAAACGATTCCAGTTTAGAAAGACCCAACACGTCCAAATATACCTGGACTGATCATTTAAGTGAAGGAGGTTTACACAAACCTTCTGAAGATTTTCATTCACAAATGAAACAGCTTGAACAATTTTTTAAATCTGTTAATGGAGAATCCTTGACCAAAAATTATTGAATAATTTGATGCTTAGAAGTAGCCACATTGAATGCCCAGAAAAAAAACCGGACGCATTTTAGTTTACGGGAATATCAGGCCCTGGTAACGATGTAACAAGAAAGAACTAGTTAGATAATGGCTTGTCAAAAGACATTCGAACTAATTATTCTTATCAAAAGTGAAATATCTTTTCATTAATCGAACCAGTGAACCGGGAACGGTGGGTAGCTGTTCTTTTGGGACACGAAAGTACCATTAGAAAAAACAAAAGGTCACGCAGTTTTTTTAGGTGGCAAAGATCGAAAAGTTAATTCAAGTATGTTTAGTTTTAAGTAAGACGTTACCTAAGTTTCCAATATTCCGTAGAAAGGAGCTATCATATTGTTAAATTATTCCATGCATAAGAATTATTGCATTTGTGAAGTCAGTGGTAAACTCGATATTATTGAAACTTATAATAAATCCAAGGGCGGTGTCAATACCGTTGACTAGTATGTGCACGTAATACCAGGCGGTGACGAATGGTGATATTTTATAGTTTATTAAACGTTGCTGCAATAAACAGCAATATCATTTATCTTGCTAACAATAACTTTCGAGACTGGAATCGAAATCGTAGATCATTTCTGGAACTGTCTACAGTTAATGTTAGACTATCAAAAAATAAGAGCTACATACTGCCAAAGACATTGTGATTACGACTGCAAGAAGTATGTCGATTAGTAGTTAAAAATAGAAATAAAACAAGAAATATTGGTGAACACGGATGCAGGAAGATGCAGTTTTTGTGATCGGAATAAGAACAGAAAAACGAAATATTTTTGTAAAAGCTGTGGTACTTGGCTGCGCTTGGAACATGTTAATGTAATTTGCAGTAAATGCTATGCGAGGTTTCTGGAAAACTAACGCTTAATTTACTAGAATACGGACTATGAGAAGACTTTTTAATATCTATTAATGAGGATAAAGTTTAATTTTTGTTTTTTATAAATATTATATTTATTTCGTGTAAATTGTTACTTATTTTTAAACATTACATGTTTTGTTGAATAGAAAGTGAAACATATGTTTAAAAGAGTTTACCCAACAAAGTTTATTAATCGTTATTATAAACATTAAAAAATCTCAGTGAAAATTATCTCTTATTTAGAGTAAATAAAATGTGTACCAAGTACATACTATAAAATTCAGAATTATGTGAGATTTTCGAATTTTAATTTGTTTTGGCCAAGATCTGCAAGACCGGCGCGACCACTGACGTCATAAAATTTGGCGCGACAACCAGAACATATTATAAAAAGAGTTCAACTTGGTATTAAACTCATACAAACATATTGACTTCTCAGTGGAAAATCCCAACTATCCCTGAAAATAAGCTATTATTTTATTAGTTGCATCTGCAACTAATGTTTTTTCCAGTTAATATAACATAACATATTCTAGTTAAATATTAATAGTCAATATGCTTATTGTTAAATTTTCAAAAAAAAATAAGCAAACCTTATAAAAATGGCAAAAAAGCAGTCTGGGTAAATTCCTTATAAAACATTATGATGCTTAATGAGTTTGGAAGCATAACAATGCCACAAATGACATTAATGCTATTTATCCTGATGCCCTGAATAGCAGAACATGTCAGTATTGATTTTAAAACTGAAACAAATGTGTTTTGCGAATTTTAATCTCCACTTCTTAATCTTAATAATCTATCAATAGAAAAGTTGTCGGAAAGTTGTCGGAACATTGCATCTTAAAGGTCTAGAGTAACTCTCACATAAACAAAGATAAAGTATTCATAATCAGTAACAACATTTCATACTACTCACGTAAATTCTTGCTTTTGTGTAAATTCTGGTTCTCGCAACTTCAACTGGTATTTTAGCATAGATTCTCGGTTTATCGATGCTTGTCCTTGTGCCATTCCTTCCCTTATTATGACAAAATCAGACTGTAAATATGACATCATGTCAGAAATCTAATCACAACACAAGTCTTTAAGAAACTTCATATAAATTATTTTGAATTATTCAATTACCTTCCAACAAAAACTGATTAAATGTAAGCTTTATCTTTAAAAGTTATCAGAAACAACATTTTTATCATAGTATACATAAACTCAGTATCAGCCATATGATCTAAATTACAATTTGTACATACCTGATCAGTAATGGATGAATCTGAATTTTTATTTCCTTGATTCATGGTTCCAAAATATTTTTCCAGCCAAGTGAAATTTGATGAACTATTTAATGAGACTGCAAAAAGAATGCCATATATTAACTTAAAACTGTTGGCAGTAAAATAATAGCATCATACCTTCTTTTGCATGAATTATTTCAGCAGCAAAATTGCAACTTTCTTTTCCAATCTCAATTTTAAATTCGTATCTATTTTGTTTATATCGAATAATAAGAATTACATAGTTTTGGCCACTTACTGGCTCAGTCTCTATATAAAAAGTTAATACAACTATTAAAATAAAATAAAATCAAAGTGTGATTTCAGAATAAAATCATAATATAAGAACTAGTACATTACTGTTTAAACATATATTCTAATCTTGATGAAACTTATCAGAAAGCTAATACTAGATTTCCGTTAATATTTTGACACCAACTCTACTAGACTACATACCAAATGAGAAGTTTTGATCCAGTGGAATAACACTTTCAATAGATAAATCTGAAAAACTTATTGGTAGGACACGAGAAGAAATTAGCACAAATAAGGCAAATGATTTGTTGTACTCTACTAAGGTTAATATTCTGTTGTTATTTTCTAAAGGGCCATCTACTACTGAAACATTGAGATGAATCTAACCAATCATTAAGGAAAAATTAGAATTATTAAAATTATCAAAAACTACAAATTCAAGGATACACTTTTAACTACCTCAGCTGCCAAAAATTTTGCTTGTACAATATTAAACACATCTTGCTGAATTGGTAACATTCTTAAAAATTACTCATTTCAATATCAAAATGATTTTAAAAAAGAATATCCTAAACAATTAGATCTGTCACATCATATTACATTATAAAACTGAAATATAAAAACGGCATTCATAAAATATAACATTAGATCTTTAGATTAAACACGAATTGTTAATTACGGATATATAAAAATTATGTATATAATATTATTCAAACAGAATAATACAATGTTTTAATTTTTTTAAAGCATAAACGTCATTTATGTCACAATCACCTCTGTCATGATTTTTAATTTTACATGGTAAATCTAGTAATTTAAATGATAATTAATTTTTTGCTTGTTAATTTCTAGATTATTGGTTAATAACATTGTTTTAAATTTCTGTATTTCAAATATAGTAACTAAATATGTCGATAGATGGCGACAGAAATAATCTATTTTTACGAACACGATCATTATCAAAGTTTCCGAGAGAGTTCGCTGGCATGTAAAAGTTTCAATAATTTTCGTGGTGCTCTTCAGTACGCATGCTGATCGTCTATCCTTGTCTCACCAACGGAGGTTAAAGGTCCCAAAAGAACGTTTACATTTTGTTTTTATCGGGAAGCCTGAAAGCAGGCAGTTACCGACGTAGCCGGGAGAATATCGTACTATGCCTTTGTCTCGAGAAATGAAAACTGCATGAGAAAATTTAAAAATCATAAATAAAACGTTGTTTGATTTTGGTTGGAATTTATTTTTCCCGTTCGGTTGTGCTTTTTTGGCGATACATGATTAAGTGACCCTTGTGAATACATCCAATAGCTTGTATACTTTAATTTATAAGACGTGTTTCTTGTGTGGATATTTTGACCCACCCCCTTAACTCTATGACCCAATATTTGTGAGTTTTTGTGTTTTTAGGAATATAAACCTGGATTACATCATTCACTATGTGAAAAAGGTAAGGATTATAATATAGAGTTTATATTTCTTAAATTATCGCAAAGAAAAAGATTGACAACAAAAAAATGTTTATAATTAATCAATTTAAAGTATTTTATGGTATATGTGTTTGTTTCTTTTACAACTCATGTGGTTGGTTTTGTGTTATATTAACCAATGTTCTGAAGAGACAATTTGAATGTAAAAAACATTAGTTTTCCTGTGGAATTACACACATACTTATTAGTCACTTAAGGATTTGATTCCCTAATGTTTTATTAGTGAAGAAATTCATTACGTTATCGTATTTTTAAACAGTCGACGTCGAACCATTCTATAATTTGCTGCACGGAAATTAACAACAAATATAAGAAAATATGAAAGGTTCGTGTTCGTTATTGTTTATAAATAGGATTCTAGGGGCATAATGTAGTTTGTATTGTTTATTTAAATTACAAAATAAAGTAGGTAATTACAATCAATTTCAAATTTCATTTGTCAATAAAGTATCTGTTTTTTTAATAGGTTATATACAGGTAGTTACGTCAATTTATATTGATGATCTAGCAGGTAGAATTAGTAGGGTCTACACTCTATAAACAGATGAGTTAAGTGGTCTATGGATTCATTCATTTCAATTCTGGTTTTAGGTGTGAACTTTTTGAACAAGGGAATGGTTTGAAGGGGTTTGATGACTAACGATATATACATTTCGATAACTGTGTTGTTTTAATAAGATGTATGATTAAACAAACTGAAATTGTATGTATTATATACAATTCTTTCGACATAAAGTTCCTTTTTCAAATACGAATTACATTAAACTAACATTAAGAAAAATAGTTACAACCTAAACTGAATCAAGTTCAAAATCATGGGGAAATCAGTTTTTTTCAATGTCTAAATGGCCAATATAAATTTAATAAGGCGAACCATTCAGGTCTATCAGGTCATTTCACAAAAAAAATGAATAGTTTTATTATAACTTTTTTTCAATTCTTCTGTTGGAACCTTTGGTGTGAAACACTGAATTTGAAGAGACTTGAAGAATTGATCTACGATGACTACACGGTCAGCGGAACTAAATCTTTATCGTAAGTACACTACTAAAATTAGGCTTATTGGAGCAGATATTTGGTTTCTTAAGTCATGCCAGACTAATAAAATATTTCCCAATTTTATTAAGGTTAATGTTTCAAAAGCTTCCAAAATATGTGACAAAATAACTAATTTTGCAAAAAAGAAATAGTTTGACTTAGAAATCAAACATTTGTACAGTAAAAGGAGTATGCTTGAAATTCAGGCGTACAACCTTTACAAGAAATTAACATTTAAATTAAGTAATGTAGAACATGAATGTTGGTGCAATTTTCAAAGGAATATGTTCCCAGCAGTAAATAGTAAATTGATTAAAAAAATGTTATCTTTAAATAAAAAAATTAAAAAACTGAAAATTGAGCAGTCGAAAGAACATATTCTAGAAAAGAACATCAACATAGTAGAAAATCTTTCAACTCAGACGTTCGACAATCCAGAAGTAGATCTTTTAAATAAAGACCTCAAGTTTGCTTTACCGGCATCCCGCAGTGCTTTGGAGGATATAGTAGCCGGTATTGAAACTGGTATTAAACACTTACCGGAGTCTTCCAAAGCTTTCGTCAGAGAGTCATGTAAAAGCAAAATTGCGAAAAATATTTCAAATAAAAATCAAAAAATGCCAAATATTTCTAAGATTGTCAAGCGTGTGCGAGAGAAGGATTGTTTTTATTTAAAAGCTGATAAGGGAAATAAGGTTGTAGTAATGGACAAACCTGATTACTTTGAACGCGTTGAAAAATTAATTCAAGACGGTCCTTATAAACGATTACCTGGGAATCCATTGTCAAAAATGATTAACGAAGTTAGAGGTACATTGAAATCTTGTAACAGCCTTATTTCTCCTTCTCTGAAAAGCAAACTACATGTTTCTAATCCAAAAGTGCCAAGATTGTATGCTATACCAAAAATTCATAAACCAGGAAAATCAATGAGACCAGTTGTATCAGCCATTGATTCTCCAACATACAATTTGGCAAAGGAATTTGAAAATCTACCAAACCAACTACCTTCCTGTTCTGTGATAAATTCAACCAAATTCATAGAAAAAGTAAAAAATACACATCTACAGGAAGGTGAGGTTTTGGTTTCCTTTGACGTTTCATCGTTGTTTCCGAGTGTCCCGATTCCACATACCTTGAAATATCTGAGGGAGTTACTGGAGTTAAACGGTTTTAATAACAAGAGTGTTTCTGAGTACATCTCCTTAACAAGATTATGTATGAAGCAAAATTGTTTTCAGCTTAATAACAGGTTTTATGAACAACAAGAAGGAACGGCAAAGGGCAATCCTCTGTCACCGTTCTTATCCAACTTATTTATGAGTAAACTTGAAACCGAGGCAAAAGATGAATTCAGTTACTTTCCGAAGGTATGGTTAAGATACGTGGATGGCATTTTTGCCATTTTCGATTCGAAAAATGAAAATTTAGATGATTTTATTAAGAACCTAAATAGTAAATCCCAAAATATAATATTCACGCATGAACTCGAAAACAACGATAGTTTACCATTTCTGGATGTGTTAGTCAGTAGAAATAATAAAAATAGGTTATATTTTGATATTTTCAGAAAAACCACCACCACTTCGAGATACATTCCTAATGATTCAAATCATAGCTTCCAAAACAAGATGGCTAGTTTAAATTTTATGGTAAATAGATTAATTAATTTTCCTTTAAATAAAGATAATTATAACAAATAATTAAAATTAATTAGGGAGGTATCTGAAGTGAATGGTTATAATAAGAACATTGTAGATAAACTAATTAGAAAACATAAGTTCAGAAAATTATTGAAAGAATATCCGACTTTTCAAAAGGATCAAAACACAAAGAAATTCATGGTAATACCATTTGATGCCCAATTAACAAGAGGACTAGACAAAATTTTGAAAAAAGTGGACATTAAGGTTGTGTACAAACCATATAATAAATTAAGAGAAGTTCTGGGTAATCCAAAGGATAAAGTAGAGCAACAGGAAAAGTCGGGGATTTACGAAATTAGCTGTCAAGACGGTGATCGAAGGTATATTGGGCAAACAAAAAGATCCATATTGACAAGATATAAAGAACATATTGCCCACATTAGAAATGGGAGAAATGAAAAATCTTGTGTTGCCCAACATGCAATCGAACATGACTACAGTATAGATATTAATAATTTAAGACTAATTAAAAGTGTTAATAATAATAGGGCTTTGGATGCATATGAAAGTATTCAAATAGAAAAATGTAAGAAAATCATGAACCGAGATAAAGGACCGATTCCTTTCAGTCAAGTTTTTCAATTATTAATGTAAGACTTAGTACACTTCACGGTTCATGATTTTTACACGCTTCGTTAGGTATGGTTTTCATATAAATAGAACATAGCTTAGTTTTAGAATTAGATTAAATCATCGTCTGATGATGCTAACATGGTTAGCGAAACGTGCGTCGAGCAGTTCAATAAAGGGTTTTGGTGTTTAGTGGTAAATCTTTTCAAGTTTAATAAAAAAAATTATTTATAATTTTGGGTTGTATCTGTTATTTTCTGCAATGTGTTTAATGCCATTCAATTCTTCCTATCCTCAGTTGAATATGATATGTATGAAGTTATAAACAAATTTTGCCAAATACTGTCGACGAGAGCTTATGAACATTTTAGATTGATTCTTTGAGTTATGGTACATATACAATCAAAACCTACAACGAGAACTAACACATTATTTATTTTGTGCGATGTTTATTAATATTTTTAAGTAGTTATTAACCAATATTAAAAATAGATATTTTTAAATGTATTTGATGACTGACTGACTACAAATAAAGCCATTTTTTAACTTTTTTGTTTTTCAATTTACGTACAGAGTGTACGGGTTTCAATATGCCAAACTTCAGGGAGAATATTCCCTAAAGTTCTGGACTAAAGTAAAGTTCCTGTTCACTACAACCCAATTACACTTCCGGCTTGTTTCTCGTGGTGTTCACGACGCACTGTGGGGTATTTATTAGCAAAACATGGTCATTAATCGATTTTTTGAACTGCTTAATTTCCCAGCCTAAGTACTTCTGGGAATTCTCAGTTAGTGACCCGAACTATTCTCACCCGCAAATGGTTAAATACAGGTACCGACAGGTTAAAATTACTAGTCGTTCTAGAACATTTGAAGCGGTAAGTTTATTTCTGAAAAAGTGGTTTCCGTGGAACAGAATATTTTATTTGTGCTATTGGCTTGTTTATTTCCTGATTATTGTGGGATTATGACGTCAACATCTAGAGGTATGTACCAACTTAATATATTTTTATAGTTGATTATAGTAATCAGGTGACCGGTTTTTTGCAACTAGAAATTGTATTACATTTAGCGACGATTTCTAATATAATATGTATTTTGAAAACTGAATTTGTTGTACTTCCAAAGCTTTCCAAACCTAATATTTGACTTTATTCTAAACTTGAGTGTTCATTTAACTAGCCTACAGTGAAAAAACTTCCGGAAGTTCACGGTTTCGGGTTTTACACACTGCCAATAAGATAGTTTCAATAAAATGCGGTGTATATTTCCAAAAGTCTCCTTTTTAGAAATACGTATTATTTTTTTAAACACTTAGGTACTTGCCTTCCCCCGCGAAATATAAACGCATTACACGTTAATATATACATTATAGGGTTTTTTTCCAGACTCTGAAAGTCCTAGTCAACCGATCAAATCATTCACCAGAAGAGATTTGTACGCGTTTATTAGTGAGTGTCCAGAAAGAAGTATCGAGGCAAAAATGGAGTACTTGAACAAAAACGTGTTTAGAGTTTTAAGTTGTCCAAAGGATAACGAACCTGTTATCAAACATCAGCTTTCCCATTTTAAATCTCAGTTTAAAAAAAGATGGTCTGCTGCGAGTAACAAAGAAAACATTTTTATTGTGAAAAATAAGGGGTGGTTAAATGGAGCTATGGATTTTCCCGTATCTTCACACGTATCTCCAGGGCGACCTACGAAAACATTTGCAGAATTAAGCGAAAGAAGTAAACGCAGGAAAACCGAAGAACTTAGAGAATCAGGATCGTCAGAGGAACTAGCCTATGCAACACAAATGTCACTGAGAGCAGAAGGTAACGTGACAGCCTCTAATGTTTTAAAAGATTTAACTGCAAGCCCAAAACGTGCACAGCGATATCAAGAAGCGTTGCATTGGGCAAAGCAGGTTACAAAATTAAATCCACAGGAAGCGCTTTCGGTCTTTGTAGAAGCAAGTTTATCTAGACATCAGTGTGAGGTGATTAGAAGCGTTGATAAAGAAAAATATCCATGCTATTCAGTTATACAAAGAGCCAAACAAGACTATTATCCCAAACGCGACGATATTCTTGTTACGTCTACAAGAGCTGAAGTCCAATTACAAACACTTCTTGACCACACTGCATTACGATTGTGCACATTATTAAGAAAAGCTTTTGAAAACCTAAAGGTAGAAGAAAATGATTTTCTTTTAATTTCAAAATGGGGATGTGATGGCTCACAACAAAGCCAGTTTAAACAAAAATTTGAAGACGAATCTGATAGTGACGAGAATATATTTATAACGTCCCTGGTCCCTTTGCAGCTGATTTATAAATCCAAAAACCGGAAGGTAATTATTTGGAATAATCCCACTCCATCATCTCCCAGGTTCTGTCGGCCTGTAAGAATAAATTTTATTCGCGAATCTGTGGATGTAACAAATAACGAAATACGACATATTGAAAATCAAATTCAAAATTTGCACCAAACCGCTTTGACCCTCTCCAACGGCAATGTAAATATTCGACACAAGCTTTGTTCACCATGATAGACGCCAAAGTCTGTAATGCGGCTACTGGGACTACGTCAACGCAGAAATGTTTTATTTGTGATGCAACCTCCAAAGACTTTAACAATTTAGAACAAGTAAAACAAAGGACGATAAAGCCAGGAACACTAAAATTTGGACTTTCAATCCTTCATGCTAATATACGTTTATTTGAGCATATATTGCATGTAGCTTACAAATTACCAATCAAGAAGTGGCAAGCACGAACAAACGAGGAAAAGGAAAATGTAATTGAAACCAAAAAGAAAATTCAAGGTGAATTTAGAATCAAAATGGGTTTGCTAGTTGACAGACCCAAGCCAGGATTCGGAAATAGCAATGATGGAAACACTGCAAGAAGGTTTTTTTCGAATCCTGAGATATCAGCTTCAATTACTGGTATTGACATAAGTCTTATAAAAAGATTTAAAATTATATTGGAAGTAATATCCAGTGGACACAGAATTGACACTGACAAGTTTTCTTCGTACACAGATGACACTGCTAATATGTACATTGACCTATATAACTAGTATCCCATGTCACCTACAGTCCATAAAATTCTGGTTCATGGAGCAAAATTTATATCAGAAGCACTTCTTCCCATTGGGCAACTGTCAGAAGACGCTTCAGAAGCACGAAACAAGCACTTTCGACAATATAGGTTAAACTTTTCGAGAAAAAGCAGTAGAGAGGCATACAACACAGATATAATGAACAGGTTACTACTCACATCAGATTCGGTAATATCAAGCCTAAGACCTCGACGTAAAACATCAAGAAAAAGCTTTTCTCCCGAATGCCTGAATATGCTTTTACCTCCAGAAGAGCTAGAAAGTTCGGAAGATGTTTCTGAAGAAGAATCCAGTGGCGACAAATGATACAATTATATAACTACTGTTTTATGTACATTGGCATTCAATATATGATTTTGAAAGCATGGGTGCTTGTTTTTCTATCAAATCTCTAATATAAGGTATTTAGCATTGTTTAACTAATATTCAATGAAAATAATATCGAAAAAAAACAACGAAATAATTTTGGCCACAAAAAAGGCCTGAATACCCCACTGTGCGACGTGTGAAAAGAGGCGGCTGTCAATCGCCTGATTATATCCACGTGCATCCTGAAATCACTTAATATTTTCAGTTTGTTTGGACCGATTTTATAGAAAGAAAGTAATGATGCGAGCGAGTTAAGTAGTGTTTCGGTATTCCGGTACACTATCGGTATGACCGGATGCTTCCAATGGTGATCGAAAGCAAAAATTTTTCGAACCACCACTTGTGGTGGTGTGATGATCGACCGTGCTGACCTTGATTACATCAATACGTTCTAAAATTTATAGACATTGACAAAGTTATGGCTTTAAGCAAGACTAACCTTCTTAGCATTTAATGAACTGGTGAATTGTCCGTGATCCAATTCTCGTTAATGTTAAATGTGTTTGAGATTTTGTGATGACTGCTAATAAATAGTGAAATTGCACTTCGAAGAGTGATCTTGAAAAACATTTTTTTTCGATTACTTTTGGAATTTTTCTGCACACAGTAAAAATATTATGTAATTTTAAAAAAATCAAGAAAATCCACTTACATTTGATACAAAAATGTAGCAAAATATGCCAGGCACGTTGTGTACGTATGCTGCAAGTTCATTTAGATTTAGTCCGGTCAATCTGGACATTCAAAGGTACATTAATTCACATCAAGCTGGAAGTGAGTAAAATTGTTCAAAACATAATTAAAAATAACATTTCAAAATTCCCCATCGTTGCGGTACGTGGAAAAAAATTGACTCGAGGTCAAAGTTAAAAAAAAATTGAGTTTTCGCGATTTTTATCAAAACGGTAAGTTTTATCGTAAAATTACCTCAGACAAAAATTATAGATCATAAAATTATCTATAAAAAGGGTATCAATATTTTTTTCCCTAAGAGCCACCGTTCCTAAGATATAACAATTCAAAAAGTTGTAAGCGTCATAATATGAACACGTTTCCGCGCCACCTCTGAGGTAGTGTACTTAGCGCGTTTTTTTAACGCGGTTTCCCCAGTAGGCCTATTCCAGAGGTCTGTTGTGATTCTGTTTAATTGGAAACTATTGCATAATAACAGATATTAGCAAGGGTTGGAATTGATAAAAGCGAACAGTAGAAAAATTTATTCGTCCGATTCATAATCTTCAATTACTTCTTCTTGATTTTCTTCTTCTTCTTCTTGATCTTCTTCATCCTAGGTGTAAGTGAATTGCGTCAGTAGCGATGTATCGCATATCTCTTGGTTGGTAGCAAACGGATCCTCTACTGTTGGTGATTCAACATTAGAACACGACTGGCCTTGACAATTCGGACATGCCAGAGAACAAAACGGTCCAACTTTTTTGCAACCATATTTAGCACTGCGCAAGCACTGCGGATTGAATATCTTCGCGAATGATAGCTGCAGCTGCTTCTAGGATTCTGAATCGTTCTTCTTTTTTATCCATTTTTTTTTCGTACCAGGCTTGATTCAAAATATCATGATGATTGTCTCTTAAGCATATAAATGTTGATGATCCTGATTTTTCAGTGATAATAAGTTTATCACCATACTTTAGTTTTAGTCGCAGCTTAATCGTCCTGTGATCTAAAGTTGTAATTTTGCAAACATTTCTTAGGTCGTTTAAAGTGAACTGACAGTCATCGCTATTTTCTATGTAAGTAAATATTTCCTCCATTGCCAGATTCGTAGTTTCGTCTTTAGGACGACCGACTTTAGCCCCAGTGAAAGGTTTCATGAAAGAAATATAACAATCACGATGATACATAGCTTCAGCAGCAACTAAATCGTATTCAAATTCGATTCGCGCAATAACAGCTTCTGCTATAACATCGGAACGAAGCCGAGCTACTTCCAAAATTGAATCTTTGAATTAAAGTGTATTTACTTGGCTAATTTGACGGCGAAAATCCCAGGATTTTCTTCTCTCATACTCTTCGTTCAATTCCTTGCCGCAAAATAAGCATAGTTTTTTAAAACAAAAACTTGATTCACTTATACGTGATCTAGTACGAGGAGGACTATCTGTAGATGTACTTACTGGTTTCTTGTTTTTCACGTTGTCTTTTATTAGCTGCAGCAATAGAAGACTTTCGAAATTTTTAGATTTTCTGATTTTTAAGATATTCTGAAAATTCATCAACTCGTTCGATACAAACCATGCACACAATTGAACAGAGAGACAGATGTTGTCTCAAGGTTACACTGGTGTACAAATTAAGGGACTGGGTTTCATTTTACCTGATATTCTCATAGTTATACTTATGTATATTTTATATTTTAAATAGAAGTTACAATCACCGATAGAAAAATATTTTTACTTATATTACAGCTACAGCGAGCATATTTTTGAGGTCTGAGAACAGAAAATAGTGCAGGGAGCCAGATCTGGAGAATACGGTGAATGAGGAAGCAATTCGAAGTGCAATTCATGCAATTTAGCCATCGTTGGCAACGATTTGTGGCACGGTGCATTGTCTTGGTGAAGAAACACATTGTTTCGTTCATTTGGAGCCTTTTTTGCGATCTCGTATTTCAAACGCACCAATAATGCTATGGATCCATGTTTCGCCATTGTCACATACCCCATGAAAAAGCCCTTTTTATTTCGCTTAAACAACTCCAAACATTGCTCAGAATCATCAATACGTTGTTGTTTTTGGTCCGCTGCGAGCAAATGGCATACCCATTTCGATAGTAGCAATTTACGCATTCCCAAATGTTCATGCAAAATTGTGTAAACATATGTTTTCTTCATGTTATCAGCTTTCTCCTACAGCTTTGCTTTATGGTTTTGCGAAATAATGTTGTGAATTTTTCTGTTGTCTGGTGTAACCACCTCATTTGGACGTCCAGAGCATTCAGCATCATCGGTGCTTGTACGGTCACATTTGAATTCAGCATACCAATTAATTCTGGTTGATTTTCATAGGGCAGTGTCGGGGTAATGTTTGTCAAGCTATTATTTTGCTTCAACGGTATTTTTGTTCATCAAAAAGTAGCGCTTAATCGACACACGAAATATTGTTTTTTTTCTATTCTATTGAAAATAACAAAAGTAGCGTCACTTAAACCACAATTCGGGAACTAATATACAGATTGTCATGAAATTTTGACACATGACATTTGAAGGTTGGCACAATCGAACACTGGTAAGGATTTTTCGTAAGTGACGCCATCTATATCTCAAATCGGGGACTTATTGACCGATGTGTTAAAATGAAATTCCTTAGTAGCATATTTAAAGAGTTTTTTAAGAATAGCAACACTGTTTAAAATTTAAATGTCGGCCATAGACTCCTGTGTTGAGAAGAATGTGTTAATTTGTCATGAAAAGATACACGATATACGAATTGGGATCTAGAGCAGTCGGAAGACGACCCACACTTTGGGGAAAAACAAATCTTTTCCGACGAAGCTCCGTTGTGACTTAATGAGTTTGTGAACTAACATAACTGCAGAATTCGGAACGGTGAAAATCCTCAAGTGATTCAACAGTTACCATTTCACCCTCAGAAAGTCACTGTTTGGTGTCGTTTTAGGACTGAATGGGTGATAAAACCTTATTTCTTCGAAGACGATGATGGAAATTGTGTTGTTTTTTATGGTTAACGCTATAGGAATTTGCCAAAAGAATATCTTTGATCTTAACTCATACATGTGGATATACATGATGGTTTCTTTCAACAAGACAGTGCGACTTATCGCAGATTTCGACAGACAATTGATTTATTGCGAGAAATGTTTCATGGATGCGTTTTTTTTTCGGGAAGTGGTAACGTCAGCTGATCACTAATGAACGATCTCATGCTCTTGTATTATTTTTTGTGGGGTTATGTTAAATTTCTTTGCAGAAATAAATCCCGAACAATTCTTGACCCTAAATGAAATACCATTTAGGGCACCATTGAAAATATACCACGCGATATGTGCAAAAGAGTATTCGAAAATGAATTCCTCCAGACTAGGTAGAGCAAGACCTCTGAACGACATTATTTTCAAAACACAATGCCATTATTCGTTCTTCAAGATAAAATAAAAATTATCGTATTATCACTTGTAGTTATCATTGTGCCTCATTTTAAAACTCTGACATTCTTATTGGACAACCCAGTACTAGAAGAAATTCTTTCTGCGCTATTAAATTTCGGTATTTATCTGACGATCCATGTAATACAAAAATTATTTGATACATCCTTGAAGCTGATTCACATTTAGACGTTAAATAGAATTAAATCAATTTTTCATTCAATTTCATTCAATTCAATTTTTTCTAAATGGTTGGAATAGGCAAAGATAGTAATATATTTTTAAAAAGCTCATGTCTCATATATTTTAGAGATTTTTAATGCATTAGAAGTGACGAAGTTTCTTTCGTCGGTGTCTTTAAAACCATCTGTTTTTCTAGTTAGGGTCTTACGTTTAAGTACTCAGCGTCAGCTCTAACATAATCACTTTAAAGAAAAATGGTTTTGGATTCTTATAAACAATGTTTGAATTGCTCTTGTTTTTTTTTTATTTATCAGGGCGGAATGTACTGAAATTGCTATTTGTAGGGTTTAGTTACATTCAGTTAACCTATAAAATAGCCTAAAAAGTTATTTTTCTGTAAATACCAAATTACAAATAATGTAATTTTTCTGTATATATGAATATAAATTAAATTATATGTTCAGCATAATGTTGAGTAAATATTCTCGCTTATGTGCTGCACAAACACGTGCTTATTTTATATCGTTTATTCTCACTTGAATTTAAACTGTACTAGGTTATGAACAACTTTGCATCATTTATTGACAACAAATTTAATATTTTATTGATCCACCATGATCTTTAATAACGGCTTTTAAGCGTTTAGACATCGTCGACACCAGCTTGTGACATAAATCGGGACAAATAGATTTCCATTCCTTGAATATTTTTTGTTGAAGTAGGGTTTTCATTTCTCTTTAAAATATGCCAAATGTTTTCGATGGGCGATAGATCTGGAAACTTTACCGACCAATCTGAAATATTTGCCGGTACATTACATACATACCCTATTATTACGGAACCAACGCATGTTGAGCCCGATGACAAAGCGCGCTATCATGCTGATAATAGCACTCCTCCAAGCTGTACTCCATACTCCGCAAAGCTGAAGTATGAACGCCAGCTATTCATGCGCCCTTCGCACAAAAAAAATCTACTGCTGACATGCACCCCCAAAATCATGATGCTTCCGCCCCCATGTTGGAGGTAGTTATCAACCACTCCATGAGAAATGCTTCGCGTGACGTACTGAGCCCCAGATTGCCCAAAAATCTGCCAAAATGACAGAAATTAGTTTTCTTTTCCCTATTATTGTTTTTGCGTCTACAAAAAAGAAATTAAAGTAACTGAGAAACGTACCTTTATATTTGACTCGTCGGTAAAAATTACTTTGGATCAACTCTTTAATTGTCCATTGGGCATAATTTTTGACCCATGCTAAACGGGTTTTCTTGTGGGCCTTCGTCAGATAAGGTTTTCGTTTGTCTACTATTTCGTGTAAATTAGCCCCCATCATTGAGACGTTTTCTTACTGTACTAGCGGAAAGTGAAACTCCCTGTTGAGCGAATAAAGCGCTACTTAAATCCCGATTTACGTCGATCTTGTAAAGAGATTCGCTATAAATATCGATCGATTCTTCTACTTGTACGCCGTTTTCTTTCATTTAATTTTTTTCGCAATTTCGACTTACGAGGACACAAAACAACTGATGCAATTGCCTACTAAGTTTATTCTCGCAATGTCTGTATAGAACTAAGACGCGATAGTATGAAATCGCCAATAGACAGAGAGGTAATAAAAATACCCGTTTAATAAGTCACAACACCCTCATTTTGAGCCAATGAGGATAAATATTTTTCCTGAATTTCGATCGTTTTTTTAAGGGTAACTCAATCACTGTCATTTACCAAGAGCATGCTCACCGTAAGCTTCGACAAGCATTCGATGCGATTCTGCAGCAGTTTTCTTCAAATAGTAACAGAAAATCAATGCAAAATGTAGTTTCCAGGCACAAAATTCGACATGTTCAACGCTATTATAAACTATGCTGTTATATGAAACTTCTTTGTTGTGAGTTGAAAATCTTTGTCAGATATCAACAAGGCAATGACGCCAATGACATGGTTTGACGGTATAGTGCGGTTCAAGATATACCGTTGACCGAATGGCTACAATAAACTGTTAACAACCCTTATCGTAACGAAACCCGGCAAACTTGCAAAAAAGTAAGCAGGACCGGGCCTAATAAAATAACAAGTAAAAAGATAAAAAAATAAGAGATCGCATTCTTTTCTTAAACAGTGCAGTTCTATAATTTTGATCGTATTTATTGTATTATTCCAAATGCGCTAAAAATGTGGTGTTCTTGGCAAGATAATGATCATTGTGCCTCCGGTAGTGCTTATTTTATAAGAAAACATTTATCGTCCGATGCTAAACAAATTGTTTAAAAAAATGTGTATGTTTCTTTATTGAATAAGGGGCGTAATGTAAATGCAGCCGCAGCAGACACAGTCTTCATTAACGAAAATGGCGTTGCCTAGAGTTAAAGATATTGTGACGAAGCCAATTAAACCCAAAAAAAGTTCGTAGTGATTCTGGCAAATACAAATGTGTAGAAAGACTCAATTCGAAGCAAAATTTATGCTATGTATGAATGGCAAATTGTGCCTGCATTGCAACAGCGACTAAGAAAAGATGAAACAACATTATTTGCAGCAGAACTAGCTTCCGGAGAATATTATCTCTAATTGGAGTTGCCACCTCTCCGGGTTTTGGCATGTCGTCTCCGGGCTCCGGGTTACTAGGTACTGATAAAAAATTAATATTAGGAAAATATATGTTTACATTATTTAATATACTACATATTAAAAATAAAATTTATGAATATAAAAATTACATATGGATATTTTTAACATTTATTTTTTAGAAAAAAAAAAATATTTTTTAAAAAATAAAAATGTATTGTTACAATCTATAATACATAAAAGTTTTAATAATAAAATAAATAACGAAAAATTAGAGTTATTATATTTTCTCCGGGTAAAATCGCTTTTAATTAAAACATAAAACTAAAATAATAT
Organism: Cosmopolites sordidus; assembly: GCA_031761425.1. Lineage (NCBI taxonomy): Eukaryota > Metazoa > Arthropoda > Insecta > Coleoptera > Curculionidae > Cosmopolites > Cosmopolites sordidus. The sequence goes on along the minus strand of JARFXV010000817.1, from coordinate 484,819 downwards.
AATTCTTATACCACAAAAAAAAAGTTAGGATTTGTCTGTTAAAAGTTAAGTTAAGTCTGTTTCGAGATTCGACGAAGACGCAGATTGTAGTTATTGCGAGTTTATGCGTATTGTCGATTATTCAATATTGCTGCTGTCCGTTGTTTTTGTGTCGATTTTACTTATTATTAAAGTTACTGCAAGTTAGTTTAAGCTAGTTGAAGTGCTTTTTTTAGACAGTTTTCAGTTTGACAAGTTACAAGTTGCCATGAACAAGAGTAATAAGAGAAGAAACAGTGATAATAATCCAAGTAGTTCGTAATCTGAAGGCATTTTAAAAAATGAAAAAGCCAGGTACGCAACACATTTTCAAGATTCTTGGAAACAAAACCCGCAGTATAAAAATTGGCTAGTTAAAATAGACCAGTTTATAGCTAAATGTAGCATATGTAATATAAGGTTTACTGTTAAACATGACGGAGAAAAATCTTTAAAGACTCATTTGAATAGTAAAGGACATTCTCACGTTTATCGCGACTCTCATTTGGCAAAAGAAGTTTATTGCGGTAGAACAAAAACCGAAGCAATCATCGAAAATTGTTTGGGACCTAAAAGTGTCGAGAAAGTGTTGGAAGAAATGGGCGCTGGTACAGAATCGTCCCAACCATTTTCAATTTTGTGTGATGCCTCAAATAAAGGAAACCAAAAACTTTTTCCAGCAGCTGTTAGATATTTTAGTATTAAGAGTGGTGTTCAGAATAAACTTTTAGATTTTGTTGAAAATAGTGATGAATCTCCTTTATCAATTACCAATACCATACTTAAAACATTAGACATGTTTTCACTAAAAGTGCAAGATATAAGTGCATATAGCGCGGACAATGCGTCAGTAAACTTTGGCATTCATAATTCTGTCTTTCAAAAATTGAATTACGAAAATCAGGTAATTGTAATAGCTAATTGTAACTGCCATGTAATTCATAATGCAGGTAGAAATGCCTGTAAGGTTCTATCTTTTGATGTCGAAAATTTATGCCGAGTTTTCAAATATCGCAAAAAAAGCAGAAGAAAAGCAGAAAATATTTTTTAGAGCTGGGCGAGGAGAACTGCCATAAAAATATATTGAGTTTTTTCAAAAGTCAAGAAAACGAATTTGAGAATGATTTAAAACCTGACATTTTATATTCTGAATGTTATGTTTATTTTCTGCATCATTATATGCATATTTTAAACACGCATATACTTAAATTGGAGAGTAATTATATAACAAGTTTAGAGTTACATAACATAATGTTAGATTTGAAAGAGCAAATAGAAGAACGACAAAAAGATCAATTTTTTGGAAGCAAAATTTCATCGGCTTTGAAATATCTTACACCATTTGAAAAACAAACATTTGTAAAAGAAGCTTCTTTAGTTTACCAAAGGACTTTAGATTACCTTAGATTTTGAAAACTCTCCTTTTAAACATTTTCAATGTTTTAATATAAAAAAAATCCAAATATAGAATACGCGCAAGTTTTAGAGGCCAAAGATGCTATCAAAATAAATGTAGATGAAGACGAATTATACAGTGAGCTACTTATTCTTAAAAAAAAACCTTAAAAAAATTGAAGAAAGTTAATTTAATTCTGAAGTAAATATAGACAAAATATGGTGCAAGGTATTTCAAAATGGAGATATGCCACAATTGTTTAAAATTGTAAGTAACATTTTGTCAATTCCTATAAGTAACGCTTATCCAGAAAGGATATTTTCCTTGATGACTAATCTGTGGATTGACAAACGTAACCGTATGAGGGTAGCTTTAGTAAAGGCAGAATTATGCACAAAATTAAATTTTAATATGACTTGTCTAGAATTTGCCGCGTATTTAGAGAAAAGCGAACAAAATGCTTTATTAAAAACCTGCCAAAGTAACACAAAATATAGTTTTAAATTTAAAAAAATAATTGAAATAGCCAAGTGATCAATGTCTAATGATTTGTTGTTTTTCGTTTTGTTTTATTTGGCAATACGGTGTGTTTGTGTTATTTTTTTTTTTAGTCAAAAATATATATAGTTTTTAAATGCTTTTTTTTCTCGTCAACACGAACTCTCCGGGTCAAGTCACTTTTCAAGGTGGCATCCCTATCTCTAATGGGTTTTGCATATCGGACCATTAATAAAAGACAAATATTAATGGAATCACAACGATTGCGACGATGGCGGTTTGGGTATTTGAACTCTATAAAAAAATACAGATTAGAAAATCGTCCCATTATCTACCTTGATGAAACATGGTTCGATACACATGAGACGCCAGCAAAAGGATAGGTAGTTATATCAAGAAAATGCCAAACCAAAGCCCCAGCAAACAAGGAAAAACGAATTACAATTTTACATTCTAGTTCCGAAGATGGATGGGTTCCAAATTGTGTACGGTTGTCCTCCAAAAATACTAAACATTCATCTTTGGACTACCATGACGACATCACAGCAGAACTTTTTGAAGATTGGTTTATAAATAACCTTTTGCCCAATGTGTCTAAGGAAAGGGTAATTGTAATGGACAATGCTAGTTATCATAACCGATAAAAAAATAAAGTTCCTAATGCAAATAACACTTCTAGAAATATTAAAGACATTTTTAAAAAATTAAAAAGAAATTGGATGTGATATCATTGCTGCCGATATAGGACATACGGTTTTACGCCTTCCCCCATATTACTGTATTTTTAATCCAATTGGGCATATGTGAGATCAGGTAAACTGTATTTTTAATCCAATATTAGAGCATAAAATATTTATCCCACTGTAAGTGCAAGTGCTGCAACATTAATTAGGAAGGTTGTAGATAGTATTCCTAAAGAGAGTTGGATAAATTCGATTAATCATGTTATTAAAATAGAAAATTCCTATGTATCATTTACTAATAATATAGAACCACTTATTATTAATGTAGATCAAAGTGACAGTGAGACTGAAATGGGAATTAAATGTATAATTAAATTTAAGTTATAATTTTTATTGTACTAATAGATAAACTTATTTATTTATTTATTTTTATAGTACTAATAAATTCAAAATACACAAACCAATAAACAATGTTTTAGTCATACATAATAATAATAATTTAACAATATTTTATTTTTTCCAAAATTATTCCAAAAGAAATTAAGCCACTCCGGCTCTGCCGGCTTTTGAGAAACTAAGAATAATTATATTGAAATTTATTGAGGCTATTAACATTTTGCTGAAAGGCAACGAAATATCTTGAACCAGACTATAACTACATTGACATTGACATTGACAGCTGGAGTCATCTACCATCAAATTCTGGTTTCATATTAACAGACCTGGTAATGTCAAAGGCCGTGAATTAAGTTGAGGACCTAATCATTACATATACACATATTATAAATATATAAATACACTACATAATACACGTTTAGAAACAAATTATTTAACATTTATAGTATTAAAAAAAAACAAATTATAACAGCAGCTCTTTCAGAAATGTTTTCTTTTTAGAATTTAAAAATACTGCATATACGAGTACAACTAATCATCTGAACGTACGCCAGTTTTGCAAGCTGAAAAAAACTACGTAAGCACGAAGGGTGATTTTAGGACAAAATAAGGTTCATATTGTGTTTGCTCGAGTATTTACTTTGAAACGATATACGAGGCAGTTATTTGCATAGTCTGAGATTGGACAGATGATACAAAATTGAAATGGCGGAACATTAGAAAGCATTAATTTACGAGGATAGAGGGAAACTTGAAAACTTTTTATAATAGAATGATGATGTTTACAATAAGAATAATGACAGCATTTCAGAATATTTACATTAACTTACAAAAGAGTAAAACCACCATAAATATTTTAAATGTGCATTTCGTTTGTATGGTTGTTCTTCTCTTTTCTTTTTAATTACATTCTCATTTTCTGCAGCTTATATTTATAGTATATTTAAAAGTTATTTAAAAAAAAATAATATTATATCTCTTGCACGTAAATGTATCATAAAAGTAAAGTAAGCATATTTCATTCTCTGCGACAAGTATACCCGTCATAATATTTTATAGGTGTGGAAATAAATATAAAATTAAATTACTAGGAATTTTACAGTTTAACAAGAAATTATATAAAGGCTATTTTAGAATATTTTATTACTGGGTTGATGCAAAAGATCGTTTATTTGAGAAAAAATGTATTTAGTAAAAATTGCATTTCCTAACCTGACGACACTCATTGTTGACTCAAACACAACCTACTGAAACTACTTTACTCCTTTAATCAAAAGAGTGAAGTAATTAAATATGGCCATTAACATAGACAAAACCAAGTGCATAGTAACTTCAAAAGAGCCGACAAGTTGCAAATTAGAGCTCGATCAGAAGAATATTGAGCAATCAAACCATTTTAAATATATGTGAGCTGACATAACAAGTTTTGGAAAGCTGTAGATTGAAATCAGAGAACAAACAATAAAAGCATCCTGACTCTTAGGATGCTTAAGACAAGTCGTATGGAAAAACAAGTATTTGAACACAGACAGTAAAACAAGAATATACGAGGTGTGGCTATTAAATAACGGGACTGACGCTGCTACAGAAGAAGTACGCATGCGCGAAACACCAGCGACCAACATCTGTTTAGCGTGAAGCCTTCTCTTTCGAATGCAGTATCTTTCGCTTCTGTAAATAAACTCGTATAACCGTAGCCTTCATTCGCTTTAGAGTTGTTTTTTTGTTTCGCTGGAAATATGTTAAATGTAACAATAGAGCAACGAATTGTTGTGAAATTTCATTTGAAATTTTGAAAAACCGCTACTGAAATTTATAATTTATTGAAAGAAGTGTATGGCAATGAATATTTATCGCGTGCACGTGTTTTTGAGTGGTTTAAACGTTTTCAAGATGGCCGAGAAGACGTTGAAGATAATCCACGCCCGGTTGGCCCTTCCACGTCAAAAATGGATGACAACATTGAAAACATCTAAGTATTCGTGCGATTGCTGAAACTGTGGGAATTGACAAAGAATACCTGCGGCAAATTTAACATGCAAAAAGTGTGTGCCAAATTGTGCCTAAAATTGTCACGTTTGAATAACAAGAAGCTTGTAAAAATGTTTATACTGTCACTTCTTATTGGAAAGGATAATAATATGTGCCGAATCGTGGTTTTTTACTTATGATCCTGAAACGAAGCGCCAATCCATGCACTGGAAGAGCCCAAATTCACCGAGAGCCAAAAAAGCTTGAATGAGCAAGTCAAAATTCAAGCAATGATGATTGTTTTTTTCGATATTCATGGGATTGTGTACCTTCACTGGGTTTCTGAAGGTTAAACTATTAATCAACATTACTGCCTTCCCGTTCTTGCTGAACTCCGTGAAAGAATAAGGAGAAAACGATCCGAATTGTGGAAGGACGTCATGGGTTCTCCACCAAGACAATGCGTCGGCTCATCGAATTGTCTGTCAAGAGGTTTCTAGCCAAGCATCCCAGATTTAGACCATCCGCTTTATTCGCCAAAACTTGCGCGGTGCGACTTCTGTCTGTTTCCTAAGGTGAAATCTCCATTAAAAGGAGTATGATTTGGGTCTGTTGAACCTGTGATAGTGAAAGCGGCACACTTTCTGAAGGAGCTGACAGAAGAAGACTTCCAGCACTGTTTCGAAAAATGGAAGATTCGCGTGGAGCGTTGTAGGGATATGTATGAAATCAAAATAAAATGTTTTACAATGTTAGTCTCGTTATTTAATAGTCACACCTCATATAAATCACCAATTAGATCCATCATAGGACTCAGATCCTTCCAAGATACACCAAATGAGGCGAATGGTTGAAATGAAAATAATAAGAAGCATTCACGGGAAAACATTATACGACAGAATTAGAAACATGGACAACAAAGTGGGATATAAGACATAGTAAGGTGAGTGTAACACTGAAGAAAATACCGAAATAAACACATAAGCAGAATGGACGACAATAGAATTGCAAAGAACGTGAAATTGAACAATCCTGCCAGAAAAAGGATATAAAACTCAGGATAGACCATCCAAACGCTGGAGAGAATGTTGCGACACCTTCGTCCGAAGGGGCATAAGAAGATAGCAGGCAGTGGCCTACCATATTAGAAAGATATATGGTTATCCATGTTAGAAAGAAGGGAGGCATTTAATCAATATAGTCTGTGCCATTCTATTCGGTGACCTTTTTCCATCTTTCCAGTAGCTGCATAATCCCTTGTTGATAAAAGTTTTGAGGTTTCTGGCTAAAGAAGACTGTATTTTTTCTTTTTTTGGGTTTTTCGCAACGATCTAAAACTCAAAAAATATGAAAATGTAAAGTCAATGTAGGTATCATTGACATACACAAAAAATATATTTACTTCCTATTTTTGAATTATTATAGAAATTAATATAATTTATTTTTAGATTCATTTTCAAAACGGGTGGAGAATACTTCCCGAAACGTTAACGTTCAAAAGTTTGTATTTATTTTAGAACATTTTTATATTTAAAAAAAAATGAATCACTGTCAATCAAAAAGAATCGCTGAGAAATTTGTCTCCGTTTGGTTTTTTTTTTGTTTTTTACTCAGTGATTCTTTATTTATATAAGAACAAATATTTTGATATTTTTTGAGTTTTAGATCGTTGCGAAAAAACCAAAAAAAAAAAAAATATGAACAGGTCACTATCATTCAGACATTAAAGAAGACTGGTTGATCCAGGTGATTTTTCAAGTCTTCAAGTAAAGTGTTTACCATCTAAGGGGCTATCCATAGACGTACGTCAGTTTGTCACGCTGTATCACATTTTCTTAAACCCCTACCGAATAATTCGTCACAAAACTTGCTGAAAAACTTTTAATGAATGAATATTTTTATGATTATTAATAATATATAAAATTATTTCAAAATTATCTCATTTATTTATAAGTATTTTGTTATTAACAAAAATTGAATTTCTACTTTTACCGGTTTAGTGACTTACGTCGAAATAAACTTGACCAAAACAACATCACGGGAGATATCAGAAATCGTATTACGAAGGGTAACAAAGTTACTTACTCGATGCATTCTGTCCCAAGATCTAAACTTATTGAAAGGAAGATTAAAGTTAAGATCAACAAAACACTCATTGGGCCATTAGTAATTTCTAGCTGCCAGACGTGGACCCACATAAAGAAAACAAACGAGATGCTTGCAGTATTTGAAAGAAGAATTTTTGGTGGTGTGAATGACAATAGAATTTGAAAGATCAGGTATAACTTCCAACTGAAGAAATTCTACAAGTATCTGAATATTGTAAACTATGGAGCGATCAGCGACTGAGATAGCTGTGAAACGCGGCGAGAATGCCAGCCAGACAACCAAAGAAAATCATTGAGGGGTGAATAGATACAAACCAAAGACACGATAGCAGGAAGAGATGCAGATCGATACGGTTGGAAGCGAAGGTTGAAGCAGATCAAGACTCACTAACCGGCTGTAACCCGACATGAAGAAAAATAAAAAGAACGATGTCATCACCATTCTTCCCGAAACCTTCTGTTTAGAGAGCAGAATTTTGCGAATCATAGATAAGTTGATTTTTGAAACTAAGACATGAAAACCTTTTTTGCCATCAATCTGTCTTCAATAGGTTTGTTCCAGCGAGATATTGGAAACATGTTGCTAATATCTGTCAAACAAGCAAACTTGTTCGTAACAGTTATATTAATGTTGGCAACAAATTTCTGCTGGAACGAAAAAGTACCATTTTCTCTTCTTGTAGGCTGATGCGGCAATTCGACACAACTCTAAAGTGAGGTTATCGTCAGTTTAGCAATTTGATTGCCCTATGCTCTAGTATCCTTTGTTGTTTCATAAGTTAGGATTTTTTTTTCATGAGATATTCATTCGCACATTTTCATAAGATATTCACTCAGATTTCATGAGATAGGAAGTTTTTGTATCATTTAATGATGGAAGATATTTTGAAAGGTAATTATTTATTTCAATGCACATACATTCAATAGATCTTTTGTTGTAAATAGCAGTAGGGCATTAATATTATTAATATTACAAGATATTTACTATTATCAACAGGGTTAACATGTACATTTTGTTATTTTTAAATTCTATTTTATTTTTAGATAAGCAAGAATTTATTATTTTGCCGAGAGGAATGGGAAATATTCCTCTGCTCCAAAATGAAGGATATACCTCGTGGTCAGCAAATACGACAAAACGCTTGATTTCTCTATATAAGTCCCACCACACCCAGATAGGGATAACGATAAAAAAACAAAAACAATTATGGGAAATCATAGCAAAAATATTAAATGAAGAATTTCAGTTATATTTAACAGAATCCTAAGTTGAAAATAAATGGAGGACTTTGTTACGGGCATATGAGAAGGTTATCAATAACAACCAAAAAACAGGCAGAGGCAGAAAGTCTTTTGATTTTAAAGAAGAAATGGATGATATTTTTTCTAAAAAAAGAATACGAACCCTGAAATGCTTTTAAGCAATAAAACAATTGTTCCACCTAAAAGCATTAGTGATATGGAGAAAAATATAGCTGAAGACAGTGATTTACTGCCAGCACCGTCAACTTCCAGAACAGAAAGAGTTTTAGAAACACCAAGTCGAAGGAATAGAATTTTATGTAGGAACGACATTCTAGAAAAGATACGAATCGACAGACAGAAATACCATGAAGCAGTTATAAAAAAAAATGGAGTCACGGGAAGAGATTGAAAACCAAAAATTAATTGAACGGAGGAGGCAGAATGACATACAAGAAAAAAGGAGTGTACTTATTGAAGCTTATTTGAATAGGAATATCAATTTACCAAATAATTAGTTGTTTAGTCTATTAGTTAAGTCTGATTTTACAAATTTAAAGTTCGAAGTAAATGGTTTATATAAATAATGCCTTCCGGGATATCTCTCTCCAAATCTCCATCATCTAGTTCAGGGTTAATAAGTACTGGTTGATTTTCATCCACTTCCAAATTAAAAACTAATTCATTCTCTAGAGCAACAATTAAAATTGGGATATCTACATAATTGAAATTAAGAGCAAATTCCTTACCTGAATTGAAAAATATTTTTTGCGATTGTAATATTAATCAGGATCCTCAGTAGGTTTGTCAATTCTAATATGGGAAACATCAATAATACCTATAACTCCAGGGAAATTTTTGTTTTCAAAGAATTGTTCAATTTCTTGTTTTTCTTGAAAATCTGGCCATTTTATTGTTTGAGGGTCTAAATTACTTAAAAACTAAATAAACCTCTTATTAATTCTAAATAAACTACTTGTAGAGATGGAAAATCGGTCAGACACACAGAAGCAGCCTCGTGTCTTGAGAGCCATAAAAATAAGAACACTTGGTGTTTAGCGCTGATTTTACCATTTCCTCCTGACTGAGGATTAAATAAACTGCTTTTTTCATACTATTTCGCAATAGTGTTTGCAACGTGTCCGCTCATTCGAAAATGTTCCATAAATTCACTTTCACTGAAATTCTCCACAGTGCTTTCAAGGTCATTTTCATTTTTCGGCTGCTTTCAAACATTTGGAGCTCCAGATCATGAACAAAACTCACATCACTACTATCAGATGAACTTTCAAATGAATTAAATTCATTGTGAACGTTTCTTAACCAAACAGAAAAAGTATAAACTGTAAATACACAAGATACACAAAGTTAGGTTGGAATTCAAGACGTGCTAGAAATGTTGGAAGAAAATCCGCAAACTTTTCAAGCAGCTGCTAACACGTTTTTAATGTTACCAACATCTTCTGGAACAGCTGACACTTACAACTAACTCACTAATGAGTGATAACTAACTAATGTCAACAACACAAATTTGACACTGCGCATGCTCCTAGCTGCTTCCAACATTTCTGACAGCCTGCTGAAGCAAACCTAATATTACTCGAATGCCCGCCTCTTGCTCCTTCACAAATAGTTTTTGTTAAAATCGTTAAAATCCTTTGACGGAACTGCGTCGCCAACCTCATGTTCCAATAAATACGGATCAATGATTTTTCTGATTCGATAAGCTCTCCGATTTTCTTCACCCCATACACGATACTTTTGTTTGTTTGCGTATCTGGTAAATTAAAACGCGTCTCACCGCCTAAAAGAACAAACATTTTCATAATAACATTGAAAAATAAACGTATATGCCGTTACGAACTTACGACAACATTGTTAGAAATGCCAAATATTGGGTATTTCAAACAGTAACGCGAAAATAATTCGAAAACAAAACTGTCAAATGCGTACCGAATTTGCTCTCAAAACAACTTTTTGAAAGATTCTATACCAGGTATGTTCATAAAATTAAATTGTTTATATAACGTAATGTATCAGGGTTGTCCTGAAAGTTGGTAGGGATTTTCCATTAGTTACTCTTTTAACGATTTATAAAAATCTGTGTTGGATTAGTAATGTATATTTAAGGTATAGTCCGGTTCAAGATATCTCGTTGCCTTTCCGCAGAATGTTAATTGCCCCAATAAATTTCAATAAAAATTTTCCTAGTTTCTTTAAAAGCGCCAGAATCGGAGTGGTTTAATTTCTGAATAAATTTGGATAAAATAAAATATTGTTAAATTATTAGTATTATTCTCATTGACTTGGCGTCACTTCCTCAGCTCAAAAAGCTGGAAACCATAAACCGATTCCTCCCTCGTGCCTTTGGAGTTCGGCTCGGAGCCTGGGGATAAATTTCATTATAACCCAGTATTCCGTTGGCATTAAGACAAACATTTTCGAACTATGTGGCAGGTTTGCAACAATTTAGTCCGCAATTTGTTAAACTTTTGGAGAACCTGTGGCTCACCAATCCCTCTGCGGAAATTACAAAAGGTTCGATGTTGACTTTTTCAAGTTGCGAGATGTTCTTCAATTCATAAGAAAGATTCTTATACATAGAAACTTTTTCCACCTCCGTTTTAGGTATATTGTGAGACACTGGCGTGGCAATGTCAATAATTGTTCCCCGCTTTTCTTTTTTGTTTATTAAGACTATGTCTGGTCTATTGTAGTTGACAGCCCTATCAGTTATTATGGGTCTATCCCAGTAGAGCAGCACATCGTCAGATTCCAGAACTGCTCGAGGACTGTATCTATAATACGGCAGAGTAGATGTTGGTAAAATACCATGATTAAGTGCCAGTTTTTGGGTGATTATCTTAGCAAGCTGATTATGCCTTCCTAGATAGGACATCCACTAATTATGTGCTCAAGAGTCTCCCCTATTTTGCCACACTTTCGACATACATCTTCAGTATTTTCTTTAAGGATATATTTCTTGTAGTTGTTGGTTTTTATGATTTTATCCTGGATAGCAATAACAATTTTTTTTTTCCGTTTCCGGAGATAGTTGATTCTCGTCTAACCAGAGCACAGAAGCTTTCTTATCAATATTATTACCATTTAATAATTCTACATATCTACCATGAATTAATTTATGTTCCCAGATATTTATGTTGTTTTGTATTATCCCTGTTTCGATAGTATAGTTTACGTGGCTCAGTTTTAGTGGTGTGTAATTCATAAGTTGATCTTTCGAACTTTTCGAATGTTGGCGAAGCTTCTTTTCCTGACTAAGACACAATTCTTTGATTTTAATAAGCCCTCTACCTCCATATTTTCGAGGAATGTATCATCTCTGCACAGAAGAATTGGTTGAAAAAAACGGAATTTTGTTAAAAGTCGTCTAGTCATGCGGTCTAGCTCTTCCAGTTCTGTGTTTGACCACTTGACCACTCCAAATGAATATGTTAACACCGGTACTGCCCATGTCTTAATTGCCTTACATATATTCCTTCCTAAGAGTTTTGTATTCAGAATCTTTGTTATTCTTTTCTTATATTTTTCTTGGAACTCATGTTTGAGTGCTGTATGGTTTAGCATTTGATTTTGTGCTATTCCCAGATACCGATAGGTATCATTCGGTTTCAATTAGTGAATCTGACAGAATAATTCCGGATTTTGTTTAACTTGTCCTTTTTGTATATTGACGATAGAACATTTATTTAGCCCAAAGGACATCTTAACATCATCGCTGAATATTTTACGGTTTTAATAAGCGATTGGAGTTTGCTCTGGAACTCTGCGTATAGTTAACCCTATATCTTCCATAGTATTTTTACTGAAAACTTTGATTTTTAATGTTTTTAACATTTATTTATCGGTTTCTTTCATTTTCTATTTAGCTCAAAATGAACACGCGTTTTCGTACTCGCTGGGCGTCTGAAGTAGAAGCGTTATATGAGGGAGCTGATATTTTCGACGAAAGAGAATGAAAGCGAGACCGAATCGGTTTTTGAAGAACATCATAACGAGACTGATTTATTATTATTATTTTTAATTATTTATTAGTATTTACTATTGATTATTATTTTAAAACCAGTGAACTTTACCTATCTAAATAAATATATTTTTTAAAATAAAGCTAAATTGAAAGTACATTAAGTCCCCTTTTAAATGCCATTGGAAGAAAGTTTTTATCTATTAATTTCGCCTAGATATGATAGTTTGAATAGAACACCTCATTTTAACATTTTTTTTATTTTTGCTAATTTTTCCGATGGTATTAAGAATACTATCACTTTCTGAAACATTTTATAGATATAGTGTTTTTCTATACTGATTGAGGTTTAAATTAAAAAAATATACATTAAATTGGATAATTTAATCCAAATATATTAAGAATCAAAGGCATACTTGGGTATGGGTATGGCACATACCCACGTATGTCTTTGAGTGGGCACATGGGTATGGTATACCCGCGTGCTCCTGAAAATCGAGAAGCAGCTATAGTGCTTCTCTTGAGGGTTAAGATAGCAATGTTTTCATCTATATAAAATTGCTTGACTAGGTTTAAAAAAGGCTTGGGGGTCATTATCTTGTTGAAAAGAAGATTTTAAAGGTATGTTATCTTCCATATAAGGCAGGATTGTGTTCACTAATATATCGCGATGCATAAATTTATCCATAATCTCTTCTATGCGGTGTAATGGACCTACTCCAAACCCCGAGAAACATTCCCAAACCATGACAGTTCCATCTTCATGCTTAACAGTAGGAACTGTGTATTTATGATGCATTATTTTTCCAACATTTCCTTTTTACTCCAACAGATCCAAACATTGAATTTTGATTCATCGCTCCAACATACTCGTTTCCAATCAGTCCAACGGAGATGTCGACGAGCGAAACCTAAACGGTTCCTTCTGTTCTCCTTTGAAAGAAGGGGTCTCTTGATAAGGCGACGTGCAAACCACTCTTGTGCATTAAGCCTTCTTTTTATTGGTCTTTCTAGACAGGTCTGCTAATCCTTGGTTTATTAAATCAGCTCTTATTTCGGTTGGAGTTTTGAATGGAGCCTTGGATGAAATATATTTAGTTAACTGTTCTCACTAAGTTTTCTGGGACGACCGGAACTTGGCGATACTTCTATTGTTCCCTTTTGTTTAAATCTATTAAGTATTACCCATACAGTGTTCCTTTATAAATTTAGATTTTTAGCTATAGTAACTTGATTTTGACCACTTTGGTATAGTTCAGCTATTTTACTTTTTATATCGAATGAAATATGAAGACCATTAAATTTAAAGTGAAGTGAATAAAGTTTGTTTATGATCTTTAAAGTATATATATTATATATATATATATATATATATATATATATATATATATATATATATATATATATATATATATATTTGTCTCTCAAAAAAAATTGTTTGCTTAGTTTGCTTTTTTGGCTATAGTCAAAATATTTTTGAATAGTTTTCTTTCAGTACCGTAGAATTTATTAACAATATAAGTAAATTTAATTTTACAACAAAGAAATATCTGTAAGCATTAAACTGGTTGTTTATATACTTTTGTCCATTACTGTAAGTATATTTGTCGTAAGGTCTCCACAAAACGAAATAATTTTAATAACTATCTGACTTGGAATGTAAACGAATGCTCTAAAAAAATAGTTAATTAACAATATTCTCATTTTATGAAAAATCAGTGAAAAAATATTTTTCCTTTAAGTGTTTAGATGATACCATCATGTTTTTAATTTTTTAAATTAATATTTTATAGTATTAAAAAAAATTACTTGCTACGGCCAGTATCGATGCAACGAACGGCGTAATGTTCAACATTAAATTAAAAGTATTAATAATAAAGATAGGGATTTATTTTTAATTTTTTCCCATTTAAAGATCTTTTTTTTTAAATTCCCCTAATGTTAATAGTTTTCGAGTTATTTGTGAGAGGCCCATTAAAATCTGTATTTCGAAAAATTAATCACTCGTTGACACAAAAATACTCACTTGTTTTCAGTCGTAAAAATTGAATGCTCTTTCAAGTTATGTGACGTGTAGCACTATATTGCTGTGATAAAAAGTCACTCAGCATTAATCGTTTTGTTTCGGAACGTTTCGCTATCATAGGGACCTACTTTTTAACTTAAGATTCAATTTGAAAATAACTAAAATTTATGTTTTTGTTTTATATTATATAATTAGGAAAACATTGATCATTTACAACTTCTAATGTTATCGTTATTGTTCTTGCGTCCAATGAACCCTGTTTGCGATATCAATTTGTCTTTCCTTTAACAAAATAGTGAGACTGATATTAATAATAATGTTTTCATCATTATTTATATTTCTAATGATAATGATATTAAAGTGACGTGTCGATTTAAAACGGTCATTTTACTGCTTCCAGATGTTATGTTATTCGTGTTTAATCACATCAATAACATTAATAAACTGCGATAAGTTAGCAAATCAAACAATGAACTAATTGGGTTGGAAATGTTTTATCGGAAGATAAAAGTGCCCATGTTTGTCAAATATTTACTGGTTCAAGTGTCTGTCTCATTAATAAGCTATCGTATGATTAATTGCTTTTAAGAATCGTGATTTATGTTTGAAAGATATTATTGAAAATGTGGTTTTGCGTGGGCAGGCAATGTTAATGTTTATGGGAAAATGCCGTGCAGGAGTTTGTTTTTTTATGTAAATTTCGTTGATATGTTTATGGATAAAATTTTTATTTGTTTGAATAACAAATTACCTATTAATTAGTTCATTTTTTTACTGATTGATGCGGACACTTTAAAGTGTACCATATTTTTTTAGTAGCGTTATCTTTTTTATGAAATAACATACAATACTTGAATTTGATTCAAATAATATACGTGTAAATAAAGTAATAAAACTGTACTGTACTTTTGTACAATATTTTTATTCAATTTAAATTTCAGTTCTATATTGCCTCCTTTAACCCTAGCTCACAAAACATATTTTTCAGTAACAGTGTCACTAAATATTAGTCATAATAACTAACAAAATGAAACTTCATTTTTTCCTGAATCATAGCATTTATTATTTAACAAGTAACTGGTATGAAAAAATATTTATTAAATTTACCCAAAAACTACCGCAAATTTCAAAATCTTAACGCTGCAGTTACTGCAAACTGGAATGTTGTGTTCCCTACAAATAGCCTTTCTGCGGGAGTGGTCAGGCGACTTTGTGGAGTGGCCTGGACATGGACTTTGGTCATTTTGTGTGTCTGGTACAGACAAACTAAGCAAATTTTGCGTTTGTTTGGCTGTGCTTGAGAAGTACTTGGCACAACACTTTGAATTTTTAAAATATCTTGGATACTGGTCTTGATATATCTCCTCAAAGTCAAAGTATCTTACCGTTCCCGCAAATCACGGCTAAGTAAGATTATCGGCCAAACTTTGCACGAATGCTCCGCATTTTAATGGTTTTTGCCATTGTCTAACCATGTTAGGTACATATATAACATACACGTTGATCATGCATAAGTTCAGGAAATCATAAAATATGCATTGAGGCCATCTATTTGTTTTACGATTGCAGCTAACGACTGAACACATCTGATCGGTAGTATCGACAGCTCCTTTCGTACACTGTTATAGAAATGTATGATTTCAGGTTTCTTTGTGGTAGAATTAATGTATGGCTGTTCATGCACTGTCGATAGAAGAAAAACTACTTTGTTTAACTTCGGTTTATATGAGACCAGGGCCCTCTTAACGTCAAAACCAAACATTGAAGTGCCGACATTCCTAGTTTTTGTGTTTTTCATTTCTGACGGGATCTCACGTTTATTACTGCGAATTTTGCCAACAATTGTTAGTTTGTAAGAAGGCTGAAGCAGTTCTGAAGCCAGTGGCATGGACTTAAACCAGTTGTTCATGGGTATATTTCTGTTGGTCCCATAGAAAGGCCCCCAAAGATGTTTCACAAAGTGTGTGGCAAGAGGCATGTTTTCGCTACAATTTGTACCTTTACCCAAATATGGTGTAGCATTACATACATATTTTGAGTTTGAATCTGCAACCATTACAATCTTGATGCCATATTTGTTAGGCTTATTGGGTAAGTACTGAATCCAAATAATTGTTCATCGATTGTCAGATAAAAACTGGGGTTGTACGATTTTTTACCATTTTGAATGAATTTCTCTCAAAATTTTCTTATTGGCGCGAACTAATCTGATGCTCTTCCTTCTTGTCTGATAGCTCTTTCGTCGAACCGACAGCATCTTAGCAAGGAGTCAAATCTCTCAGCACTCATACATGCTTTGAAAACGCTGCCACTTCGTTTGGTGTCAAATAACGTTCACGTTGGTAAATGGTTATTTTTTATAACAGCTAATTATAAGACGAGACCGAGCAAAGCTTTCATTTCATTAGCTGATGTTGAAAAATTAATATGAGACAATTCTTTGTACTCCACATGTTCAACTCAATTTCAACATACGTGTGAACTACATAAAATAAAATAAATTAAATTAAATTAAAATTGATAAAATTGAAACTACAAGAAATTGGTTATAACATATCCCTTGCTTCATTAACATGTCCAGGTAAAGAATGAATAACACCTAAGTAGGTGTGCGGAATGGTTGCCCACTTTGTGTTTATTTTTTCCATAAATGGAGTCCATATTTCGATGAATTACCAGGTTTCCCTGTGAAGATGAGGGTAGGCATGGCTGCGAACGCTCGGAGGAATCATCATCAGAGTCTATAATGGTATTTCTGTTTCGGCTGCCTCTGACAACATTCAGCTCATCAGCGGAAGGGGTCAGCGGAAGATTCTTCTTCACTTTCAGCGATGTCTACAGGTAAGTCCTCCTCCAACTTGTCATCGGGTTTAGAGTCCGAAAGTTTACCTGTTAGCCCTCCGATTACTTGGTCATCACCCTCGTTGTCAGGCTCATTCAAAATCTGCAAGATTTTATCTTGATCTTGCTTCAAATCCATCTAAAACAGAAAATATCGCCTTTACAACATGTTGAAATATACAAATTTAGTCAAAAAACATAAAAAATAAGTAACACTTCTTATTATGTTACAAAAAGTTGTAATATTAATTGCAACCAATTAATAATAAGTTTATTTACACTAAATAACAATAAATAAACAAAATTATTTAACTTACCTTGAATCACTTTTCACATGTTGCAACTAAATATTAGTTTGAGAGGCTAATATTTTGCGATCTCCGGTAGAAAATGCGTGCGGGTGCAATGCTTACGCACAGCTATTAATCAGCCCAATCAGGAAGCTACTGAGCTACTGGTACTGAGGCGGGGAACTACCGCAAATACACTTAAACATCGAATGGGTCAGAGTCATGTATTGTATAAGATTAATGTTTAGTGGTCTAGGCTTAAAGTCTAGAACAGTAACTCAAATAGTGGAAATACATTCAGCTGATTGGTTATGGCCTTTTCACTGTTCCAAAATGGTGTCCTTTGAACTGAAGTTTCAATCTTAGAAGACGGAAAAAGTCACAAAGGGGTTGCGGAGGCTCAGTGATATTTTACTTGCCAAAAACTCTTTTATTGAGATCGTGTCTCACACGAAACGTAAAATGCTGGTTTACCATTTTGCTTTGAAGTACACATCCCTTATGAATGATCTTATGGCTATCAAAAAAGCAAATCAGCATGCTTTTGATTTTTGATTTGCTCGTTCCGGTATTTTTTTGATTGTGGTGAGGTTAGATTATTCCTGGCCTTCGTTTCCTGGCTTCGTTTCCGGGTCGTATTCAAAATTCCAAGACTCGTCGACACTCAGAAAAATGCTTCCCTTCTTTTGTCCGTTTGATACTGCAAAAGGTTTCACTCAGCTTTTCGTCATCTCCAATTGTTCAAAATCTGGTAAACGGTTAGGCGAGCCAAATTTAACTCTTCCGCGATCATTCTGACGGTCAACTGACGATCAAAATGCACAATATCCCTGATCATCCTCCACTTTTTTGGCTGGTCCAGGCTTTCAGGAAAATGTAAATAATTTTCTATAACAACTGAAATTCGGTTTTCTATTCCTTTCTACAATACGCGTAGGTTAGAATGGTACCGTATAGCCTCTCTAGTTCCTTAAGCAAAAATTAAATGAATTTTCCGAAAGAAATTCTTTAATCTTCTCAACATCTTTGTTATGATGTTTTAGACTTTCGTCGATTCATGGATTGAACAACTATCCTTAAGAATAAGTTGTAGTATCCTTAAAAATAAAGTTAGGGGTATAATAAATATTTTAAAAGATATGTAAACGGTCTAATTTTCCACGTTGGTGCCCCATATATCTAGCAAAATCACAAGATACGACATACCGCATGAAGAGATATCGTGAAGAAGTTAAGGAAAAATGTTTTAAAATAGCTCGTATTTACAAAATTACATATTTTTTGACGCAATTTGTTTGTCGTATACAAAAGTATGTTACATCGTTTCAAAATGTTTTAATTCGAATGCTACTTTGGCAAATTTTGAAACATATAACCGTGCAATATAATGTTAGAAGAACCTTCCACATAACATGTACCATAAGAGGCACATCTAGCTCGTGTGATAATCCTTCGAGATGAATTTTCACTCAGTAATTCTTCCAGTTAGGCGTCTACATTAAAAGTGTAATTTTGAATCATTCTATATACCATTAAATAATTATTATCTGTTTTTTTTGTTTGATATCTTGCTCGTTAGAACCACCAAACACTATTCAACATACTAACACGATGCATTGAAATTTTCTTTAAATCCAAATCAAGAAGTACATAACGAAAAATGAACTTATCGCGTTTCATTTTATATCGATTAGTTTTGTTTGCAAGAAATATCTGTGTTATCAAAATTATGTGTAAATTTGTCAAACATTGAAAGCCAATCACAACCAACTTTATACATTTCTACATACCATATCAGAGATATTTTATAGAATTTTTCAGAGTTTAGCATACAATTTATTTTTTAATTACTTCAAATCACCTAATAAACTCTCTTACAATATTACTTATATACGGAAAGGTAATTTAGAATTACTTGGTTCTCGTGTAAAACCGCATTTTAAACTTATTCCACTTCCACTTTAAAGCCATTAATAAGAGAATCTAGTTGTCCCGAGGTTTCAATCTGCCTATTCCCCAGAGTTCAGTATATATATATATATATATATATATATATATATATATATATATATATATATATATATATATATATATATATATATATGATATATGATATATGATATATATATATATATATATATATATATATATATATATATATATATATATATATATATATATATATATATATATATATATATATATCCCATTAAGGATGGATCGCGGCCGTATCTTGAAAACTATTTATCCCACAGCTTTGGGGGAAAAAAATTGTACTAAAAATGATCATGAGAAATTCTCCAAAAATATTTTTAAGCTTCTAAAACGACCGCAAGAGGGCGTGACGAGCTAAACATTTAAAAAAAAATTTTTTTTGTGTATTTTCAAGTGTTAACCGAGTAAGAAAAATTCTCAGTTATAATTAGCAAACTGTCTCCTACAACTTTGTTTTATGACATTTTGTCGTAATTTCGCGAATAAAGAAGTGGGGGGAGTTTTACCTATTTAGATAAAAAGTCGTCTAATGTCCGTTTGCCTAAACCGATTTTCCTCAATTTGGATTCATTTAAAAGGCAATTGCTGGGACAATCAGATAATCTGGGAGATAAATTATTTAGTTTATAAATGAAACCGCGAGGTGGCGTTACATTCAACAATAGTTTTTTGAAGTTTTGTTCAGTTTTTTCAAATGGAATGGTACAGCTTTTACTACATGGCAAGAAAGGTAATTTAAAGAGGAATCGTCCAGTGAAAACCCGAAATCGACATCTCTGACATGTCAAGAGATATTTCGATTTTTCCGAAAAAAATCAGTTAGTTTTAATTTTTACCGTAATATTAAGTTAAAAATTGGTCTTAATATTTAGGTCGCAATCGCAACAATTTTATTTAAAAAATAAAATTATCTGTTCAGTATCAATCATCATAAATGTTCTAATCCTGACCTTGATAATATTTTCTAATTTAATTACATAAGCGGAAAAAATGCCTTTCCCCAATTGTTGCATTTTCTCTTTTGTGACGCTTAAATACTACTTGACAGAATATTGAAATCAGTCATTAATAAATATACCTACTCTTTCTTTTAAACTAAATGAATGGATGAATGAAATTATGCGTTTTCGGGTTTCCAAATAAACGCATGCAATCCTTAGATACATTACACAAAGAGTGTAAGAAGGGAACCATGGAAACAAACAAAAACAGTCAAATTAACTTGTCAGTTTTTAAATACATTACTTTTTCAACATTGCATTTATTGATTATTAATATTTATTATAATAATATCTAACAATGCCTTTTACGAATAACGAGGCCTATGACATGTTGGCGGTGTATTTCCAATGTTTTGAAAATGCATGTATTGCAGAGCGGCAATATGCAAGTCAATATCCAGAAAGAAGGCATTATTCGAAGAAGGTGTTTACACGTCTAGCAAGACGCTTACGAGAAACAAATTGTGCATCCAGATCCAGTCCGCACCAGGTTACGTTCGATTCGTAATGGAGATAATGTCGTAAATGTTCTGGCTTATGTTGAAACCAACCCCCATTTAAGTATCAGACAAATATCTGAAAAATTAGGTGTTAGCAAGACATCCGTTCATCGAATCTTAAGAGATAACAAGCTGCACCCCTATCATGTTGTCTTACACCAAGCCCTTTTGGATAACGATTTCGACAGACGGTTAGACTATTGTAACTGGTTAAAAAATATGTGTAGTGGAAATAAACAATTCTTAAAACGCATACTATGGGACTGATGAAGCTACTTTTAACAGTGATGGAGGCGTTAACTTACATAATATGCACTACTGGGCAGTTGCTAATCCACACTGGATGTTAGAAATCAACCACCAAAATAGATGTTTTGAGAGACAAAATCATTGGTCCCTTTATTTTTAATGAACATTTGAATAGTGAAACATATTTAAATTTTTTACAAAATGGACTGCCAGAACTAATGGAAGATGTTTCGTTGGAAACAAGAAGACAAATGTGGTACCAGCATAATGGATGCCCTGCCCACTTCTCGCAGGTGGTTCGAAACTTCTTGGATGCTTCGTTTCCAAATCGCTGGATAGGACGGGGCAGTTTATTTTCGTGGCCGGCGCGCTCATCGGATTTGACAGTCCTCGATTTTTACTTGTGGGGAAGACTAAAAGACCTTGTTTTTCAAACTCGTCCTACCACACGAGAAAACATGATTGAAAGAATTCAAAATTCAATAACCAGCATTTCAAGAGCAGAAATTGAAGCTGCCGTTTCAAGTACTCGTCAAAAAATAAATATTTGCATTTCTAAGGATGGAAGGCATTTTGAACATTTAGAAAGGCGTTAAAGTTCAGATTATGTTAATTATTAGACTGTTGTGCTGTTAATTTTATTTGACTGTTGTTATTATTATTATCTTCGTTGTTGGCCCGTTGGCTTTTAAACACGCTCAAAATTAATATGGCACGAAGAATTTGGACCAGTCCTAAGCCTGGGTAAAGTGTGAAGGAAGGCAAACATTAGGTTAATATTTTTTTAACTTAATGCAGGTAGTAGTGAAATAATAACTGATTTTTTCAGAAAAATCGAAATATCTCTTGACATGTCAGAGATATCGATTTCGGGTTTTCACTGAATGATTCCTCTTTAAATTACCTTTCTAGCCATGTAGTAAAAGCTGTACCATTCCATTTGAAAAAACTGAACAAAACCTGAAAAAACTATTGTTGAATGTAACGCCACCTCGCGGTTTCATTTATATACTAAATAATTTATCTCCCAGATTATCTGATTGTCCCAGCATCAGGACAATCGGAAAATCGATTAAGGCAAACGGACATTAGACGACTTTTTATCTCAATAGGTAAAACTCGGCAATTATTCCAGAAAACATAAAAACAGTCCACAAAATAGTTACGTGAAATAGCTGACACTTTAAAGATATCAGAAGGCAGTGTAGTCACCATTTTGCAAGAACATTTATCCACGAGAAAGCTCTGTTGGAAGTGGATACCGCGTTTGCTTACAGTTGGTTAAAAATAGCAACGCGTCGACGATTCAGCGCACTGTTTGGAGCTGTTTCAGCGCAATAAAAATTTTTTTTTCATGTGGTATGTAACAAGGGATAAAACATGGATTCATCACTACACTCCATAGTGAAATTGGCAGTCAGCTGAGTGGACAGCAACTGGCGAAAGCCACACAAAGTGCAAATGTCAAACCAAAAACGCAAACGTCAGCTGGTAAGGTTTTGGCATACGTATTGCACACCAGTGAAGAACTGATTGCCGAAACTCAAGTCTATATGAAGGCCAAAGATAGATCGTTCTACAAAAAAGGCATCGACATGTTACAGAAGCTGTTTTATTGGTCATCCTACCTATTATACTGGTTTTATTGGTCCATCCTAACTATTATACAAACAATACATAAATACGTTAAATATTACAAACTGCCAAATAGCTGAAGTAAAGGACAAAAACGACTATAATGTTGCCAAACTAAGCACCGAACATCGTCAAAAGCCGTATTTGCTAATAACTTCATTTAGTCCCCGGTTAACAAACAGATGTTTTATTTCTCCTGTAACTTAACAATTAGACGAGACAACGATACAATAAACAATAACGAATAAAAGTAATGGACTAGTCTGTTTCATGGGGTACGTTTGGATTAAACCCCAAGGAAAAAATATGTAGGGAAGTTAAAACATTAAACACAAGCAAATGTACGTTATTCCAGTAAAATAAATGAATTGATAATGTTTGAGTAGTAAAGCGTTAGTAGATATATAAAATATATAAATCTTTATATACTAAACTGGAAAGACGACGACTAGTTGACGACATGATCCTTAAACTCGGATTTTGATGAAATCTCTTACATATAATAGTAAATAAAAGGTCGTCCAATAAGAGTGTCAGAACTTTACACACATGATCCTTAAACTCGGATTTTGATGAAATATCTATTAAATCGCAAAATAAATAAAAGGTTGCCCAATAAGATTGTCAGAACTTTAAAATGAGGCACAATGATAACTACAAGTGATTTTATTTTTGAGTAATGAGTAATGAGTAATTTTTATTTTGTCTCGAAGAACAAATAACAGCTCTCTAAGTAGTTTACAACAGAAAAAAAAATATATCCAGTTTCCTCAGACCAGTGAAGGATAATATTCCACAAGAGTCACATGATGTCTATGAGATTCCTTGTTCTGGCTGCTCCCACTCATATGTCGGCCAAAACGAATAGACGTATCCTAAATCGCATATACGATAACTCTCTCGCCGTCCGAAAATCAGATCTATCCTCGACTTTAGTAGAACGATTTCACGATCAAAAAATCGGTTTCGACAAGGCCAAAGTAATCGCACCTATATATTCCTACACACTCCGCATAATTCGTGAAGCAATTGAGATCAAAAAACGCCCAGACTGCCTAAACAAGAGGGACGACGGTCTTAGAGTTCCAAATACAAGGAAATTATTTCCAAATTGCTCATCCAAAACCCTTCAACCGAGCGCCACACCAACAACCTCACCACTCTTAATTAATGAAGAGGTCGCGCGGACCACGTTCTTTTCTAATTATGAATCCTGGGGATTCAGATTCACAGATTGAAACCTCGGGGCAAATCAACCAGATTCTCTTGATTGGCTTCAAAGTGGAAGTAGAACAAGTCTAAAAAGCGGTTTTACCCGAGAGTCGTGCTCTGCCATTCCGTTATCCGCCATCCAAAGCGCCAGCAAGCCTCTCCCAAGACCGGTTTCTGGCCTTAAGCCGCCATCAGTTAGGCTCAAGCTGGACACCTGAAAAGCGGATGAAGGAACGACTAAAGCCATGACCATTTAAATGGACCATGTCGAATGGAGGCTGCAATCACATGCAGCCACGCCATCCTGCGGTAAACGGTCGCAGCAGTCAGACTGTGCGAAACCGTTTGTGACCCATCTAACCTCGGCTAAGTACCAGGTTTGATCGAAAAATTGTGAACTGGGCCCGTGGAGAAAAGTAATAAAAAGCTCCTTAGCTTTTTATTACTTTTCTGAACGGCACGGCACGGGTGAACTTCCTTAGTTCAGCCGTGCTTTGCAAATCCTTCATCCGCCATCCAAAGCACCAGCAAGCGTCTCCCAAGACCGGTTTCTGGCCTTAAGCCGTGATCGGTTAGGTTAGGTTAGGTTAGTTAGGGTCAAGCTGGACTCCTATATACATATATATATATATATATATATATATATATATATATATATATATATATATATATATATATATATATATATAAATATATATATATAAATATACTAATATAATAACTAAATCCAATCCAATATAAACTAAATCCACTTAGCGCCTGACTTGTATCAAGCGGTTGAGTGGTCAGCGTCTGTTCACCTGATATTTCAATTCTGGAACTAACCCCTCCAGTCTTAACCTCTGAACCGTCATGGTTCAAACCTTTAATTCAAAGTACAAGATGAAGCGTTCTAGTAATTAGAAAATTATCCCAGGAGGTAGACAATCCTTTGCCAGCTTTGCTGGTACAACCGGACTTTCGGATTCTGGGGCGTCCGGGCTTAAACGCAAAATCTCTCAGAGGAAGTCGGAGACCTTTGGCCAACGTCTGAAACCGAAAACAAAAACTTTCATTGGAACGGTAAATATCAATTCTCTCTTGCGTCCAGGAAAACTACACGAATTGGGGCGAACATTGAATCAGCAAAAAATCCAAATTTTAGCTTTGCAAGAAACCAGATTGACACCTTCGGAATTCGGGAATTCGGCAACTACAGGCTTTTTAAAAGTAAAACGGACAAAAGAATACTCAAAAATACACCACATCTCGGTGTTGCTTTCGCTATCTCAAGAAACATTCTTGGTTGTCCAGCCAAATGTCCAGCCAGTAAATAATCGACTTATGACACTATCCCTCAAGTGTGTTAACAAAAACTATACATTAATCAATGCACACCTCCCAGTTAACGAAGAAAATAAATCTAATCCTGAAAAAGCAAATAAGTCCTGGGAAATTCTGGAAAAGGCTATCTCTTAAATTCCCTCTAACCATGTAAAAATCCTATTGGGTGATTTCAACGCCCAACTAGGGAAAGAAAAAAAGTACAGGAAAAAAGTCGGCAGTTTTCCCGCTCATAAATGGACTAACCATAATGGTAGAAGATTGGTTGAACTATGTTCGCAGTTTAATATAAAAATAATGTCAACCCATTTTAAGAAGAAAATAACAAAACAAAAGACCTGGAGGTGCCCAAACACGTACATGGGTGAATTTCAAATTGACCATGTTGCCATTTCATACCCTAATTATAAAGAGATTTTGAATGTTCAAGTCAGGAAAGGAGTCAAGTCAGGATCACTACTTGACTAGAATCAAACTTAGCTTAAAACCGCGAAAACTTATTCAAAAGAGACTGCTAATACCAAACTTCGACACAACGAAAATAAAACCAGCCCTAACAGAAGAGCTTGATAAACAACCAGCACAGAACTGGCAAGAATTGAAACAAAAAATTATTAAAACCGCCTTAAAGTTGGTTCCTTTACAAAAGCGTAGAAAACATCCGTGGTGGGATGAAGTATTAAGCCGAAGTAAAGAATTCAAAGATTGGAACAGTCAAAAAACAGCAATAAACTATAACATCTTTTTGGAAGTAAGAAAAGAAACATCGAAGCTAATTAGACAAACTAAAACAAAATATGAAAACAATCAACTGAATGAAATAGAAAAAGATTTCCAAAAAAATAACACCCGAAACTTTTACAAAACATTTAAAACTAAATTAACAACCGCAAAGTCTTTGCTTCCAAAAGGAAAACGTACAATTAGCTCTAAATAACCAAGACAATTGCAAAGAACTTGCGAAATATTTTGAACAAATACTAAACTGCCCTGAGCCCTTAAACAAATTACCAACACTAAACCCTAAACAAACAAACCCAGATTCATTACCACCGAATGAAGATGAAATAATTAGGCAAATCAAGCGGCTTAAAAGTAACAAAGCTTCTGGTGAAGATGGAATCACTGCTGAACTTTTGAAATCCGCTGGTCCAAGTACAATCAAGGAAATAACCAAAATTCTACAAGAAGTTTGGCGAACCGAACGGATTTCGGAAGATTGGAAAAATGCTCTAATCCATCCACTGCATAAGAAAGGAGATAGAACGGATATAAACAACTATAGAGGGATATCTCTTCTCCCAGTTTGTTACAAGATTCTATCTCAATGTCTACTAGACAGAGCACAGGGACAGTTAGAACCTAAAATTGCTAAATATCAAGCAGGTTTTTGACCGAGCAGATCCTGCCCTGAACAGATCCTGAATCTAAAGTTGATCCTAAGACATCAAAAACTGTACAATAAAAATCTCGTCTGTACATTTGTGGATTTCAATAAAGCATATGATTCTATTGCCCGCGAATCTTTATTCCGAATCTTGAAAGAACAAGGACTAGATTTGAAAACGCTGGCAATTATTAAAGCAACATTAGCAACAGCAACATCTCAGAGCCCTTCGAAATTAAAACTGGAGTGAGACAAGGGGATGGACACTCGCCACTCTTATTTAACTGTGTTCTAGAAAAAGTAATACAGGAGTGGCGTGAAAAAAAGTCGGCCCTGAATATTGACCAGCCCATTAAACTGGGGAGAACCAACATCAAAATTGATTGTCTGGCGTTTTGCTGATGATCTAGCAGTTTTGGCTCAAGATGTATTAACAGCACAGAAACAGATTTCCAAACAGGACTCCAAATTTCCTTTGAAAAGACACAATACATGACCTGCAACAGACTAAGAACACCATTTCCAAAAACAAAATATGGTAACATCAGACGAGTCTCGAAATTCAAATATTTGGATGAAATAATCATGGAAAATGGGTTGGAAAAAGCGGCCAATAAGGGTAGATGTCAAAAAATGGAAACGGCATTGAGACTTACACAAAATATTTACAACAAAAAAGGCCTATCTAAAAACACAAAACTGAGACATTACAACACAGTTATTAAGCCAGAATGTCTATATGGGGCAGAAACGCTCATTTTGAACAGAAAGAGGGACATCGAGGACATTGAAAAGAAGGAAAGAAAAACCATAAGAAAAATCCTAGGCCCCAAACAAATAAATAGCACAGCATACCGACTTCGAGAAAACTAAGAAATCAAACAATACACAGATGTACCTGGCAATATGAGAAAAAGAAGACTTAAGTTTACGGACACATAAAACGGATGAATCCGAGTAGGCTAACTAGACAAATAGTCGAATTTTATGAAAATAGGAGTAGAGCTACAGTAGAAATAATTAAATGGATTACTGCAATTAAAGAGGACCTAAGGTCAGCAAATATTACATAAAGTGAAATTCAGGATAGAGGCTGTTTCAGACACAAGGTTGACGTTTGGAAGGTTGGCCAGGGAGAGAAATGTAGGAAGACTGGAACAACTTGATCTGACGAAAGGAAAAAAGCTCATAGCGAAAGAATGAAATTAGTATGAGCGCAAAGGAAGGGTAACAACAACAAACGCCTCTAATTGTACTTCGCATGGTCCACCAGGGCCCATACGTGAATAATAATAAAGGTAAAGTTTTGGGGTTAGAGGCGCATCAGCAACTGAGAAGGTTATTTAGCGAATGGACCTACAGCTTAACGTGGGTTCCGAACCACGGCCATCAGCTACCGAAAACCCCGGTCAGCACGCCCCTCGGGCTATCACTCGTGGTTTTGTGCTTAACCGAAAGTATCTCAAGAAGGCTACCGACTGGTGAGTGACCAACGTAGAAAACCTCTCAGAAGGCATCCGGCCTTACCCAGCCTCGAACTGGCGTGACTGAGGGGTGATTCCTTGTCAGATTTTACATTCCTACCTAGAAACATTCACAAGAATTTTAGAATAACTTTTTCGCCTACTACGGGATTCGAACCCGCTCCACATTAACCGTAACGTAAAGCTGACGCCTTAGACACCACAGCTAATGTGGCTCCTCGTGAATAATATATATACATATATATATATATATATATATATATATATATATATATATATATATATATATATATATATATATATATATATATATATATATATATATATATTTCATGGTAAAGTGATGTACGCGCCTAACAACACCATCATTGCCAATTCGGGGATACATAAATAGGACCCTCGATGATTTAAAGTGTTTCTAATTCATCAAACTAAGCTCAAATTCTAATAGACGATCACTCTCTCGTTGATTTGGTTTATTTGAATTAGAAAATAGTCAAATATGTTTATAAGACATCAATACTGTTTACTTAGCTGTTATTCAAGCAAAACTGTCACTCGCAAACGATCACGGAGTGCGTTTGTCGTAAAGTAAACACGCCGACCATCTGGAACAGATATTCTCTTTAAATGACTCATACCCTGTAGCGTCATACACAACCGCCTTTTTAGCCTTATACAATTTATCACGTTCATGCTTAAATTTAGCATCAAATTCGTTTAGTGTAGCTTACTACAAAAATGAAAAAAAGTTTACACGATACATTCTCGTGTCATGTTTTGGATGACGTCCAAGAACATAACGTTCAACTTGACATCATTTTGATGGTGGATTGAACAACGAAGACTCAAGGTTCTATTGTGTCGACCTATTTTTGAACAAGGATTATTTGGATGGATGTTCTGTAGGTTATTTCAAAGTTTAATATTGACCATGTACAAATAATTTTTTCAAATTCGACAAGCTGTTTAAGCTTGTGCTTAAATACATTTTTAACGTAAATTTAACTGTTTTATTGCTTATTTTGATATACTCACTGATAGAAAATCTCTTATTAGGTACTAAAGAGTTTTGCAATAAGAGTGTTAGAACTTTGAAACGTAATAGCGGCAACACAGTTTGAAATATAAGTTATAGACTGCTGTGTTCAGTACATTGTGCCATTGTATCAGTACATCAATTTACCACGAAACGATATACCGTAAACTGGGGTTACATTGGCAGATTTATAACGTTTTTCAAACTTTTTGAAACAATTATTAATAAACATAATTTTTATTTAATGTTCACATGCCACTTGCAACTCTTTTGATTTAGTCATTCTAACAAAAATATGTGTCATTGGCAGGTGAACACAAATGCACTTTTATAATTAACTGTGACCAGGTAACTTAAAATAATGGATGTAAAAATAAACAGTATTAAGTACTAAACATATCTTTGTTACAAGTCTTAAAAGTAAAAGGTTTAGTGAAATCATCTTTACAAAATGCAGATACAAAATATGGATCTTTACTCTCGTTATGACATATGCCAGAAACCCATTTCTTGCATGTGATGCACTGTAACCAGTCTACTCCCTTATATGTGCTCCATTTTATTTTACAAATAGAGCAGACATAGTCATCTTCTTTTTTCTTCTTTGATTGAGAAGGTTTAGGTTTTCTTGATCGCCACAAACAAGCAATTAAACGTATGCGTCTGAAACTTTGCAACATGCCGTCTAGCGAATCAAACTTGATAGAATACCTAGTCATACTTGCGTTATTTCGAACGACCTTGTTATAAAGTATTAAAATTCTTGATGTTATGAAGAACCCGTACATAAGTTTCCAGAAAGAAAGAAGCAAAATTATTTTTCAGTGTTAAATAATTACAAATTTTACCCATTTATACCAGAGGATACACTGGTCCTCTCATTATCACAAACATTTGTTGTTGTGTTCTGTATCAGACCCATTCAAGCCTTCTTAAACGGGACAGATATTATGCATAGCCTTCATTTAGTTACAGGATTAACCCCCGTGACTACTGGTTTATTTAATTAACTTATGAACTTATGAATTTGCGTTGATTTCAAGAAACTTTTTTACTTATAATTGAAGCATAATAGCGTATGACATTTGAATACGAAAGACAATCGATTCTTTTTCGAATTGAACACTTTCACGAACCAAATCAATATGCTCTTGTCAATAACCACTACGACTATACAGGGTGATTACTAAGTTGCGACTTTTTTTAACAGCATATAAAACTTCATAATTTTTTTTTTCTAATGCCATTTTTCAAAAAACTGAAAAATAAAAAACTTACCATATGAATTTCGAAAACCACATTTATTCCAGCTCTGCACCTTGTAGTTAAAGAAAAGGTTTAAAGTGATCATCGATTCGTTACACGTAAAGTTGGACGCGACGTACCCAAGAGGCGGTGCATGCGCGTAATAGTAATAAATAGTCTCACCAGTCTGTTCTGTGCTATCAATAAGTTCTTCCGTGGCATTAACTGGTGTTTTAAAAACTATGCTTTTTATGTAACCTCATAAAAAGAAATCACAAGTGTTAAGATCTGGTGATCTAGGCGGTTACGCAACTGGCCCTCCACGACCTACGCATTTATTAGGAAAAGTTATGTCAAAGAACTCCAGCACTTCACGCCTAAATTCAGCTGGCGCTCCATCGTCTAAGAAGCACCATGTTCTGTCTGACATTCAAAGGCCCATTTTTAGAACTCGGAAGATGATTTTATTCAAATAAGAGATAGCTTTCGCCCATTAAACGATCCGGCAAGAGAAAAAGCCCAACAAGAATACCGCTGCCGCCCACATATTGACCGAAACATATATGTTAGAAATTTGTTTGCCTAGAAGCCTGAGGATTATCAACTGACCAAATATGATTATTGTGGGAATTGCGTATTTCAATTCGGGTAAATAAAACCAAAATGTTTATGATAAACTTTTGATTCGTCTCATGTTGGTGTAAAAGCCACTCCCAAAACTGAACTCTATTAGGGTGAACTTGTGGCTCTAAGGCCTGAACGCGTTCTACATGAAATAAGTACAACTGATTTTCCCGCAATGTTGTAAAAACTTTTTTTTGGCTCAGTTCAACTGGCCGTGCTATTTCTCGAGTACTTGTTGAGTCTTCCTCGACAAGGTTCAAAATTTGTTCCTCCCGTTGCACGTTTTCAGGTACTCTCTTGTCTTCCCGCGTGCCCTCCACGATGTTCCCTCAAATCACGGGCGTTTCTGACTTTTTGCACAACCCGAATAAATTATTTCGGCAATGGATGAACCCGAAAAGGACAACGTTCAGCGTATGGCTGAGATACATCATTGGCATTTTGAAGGCACTCTTCATAAATTAACAGCATGTCAACTAACTCACTATTGCCATACCCGTGGGCCATTTTATCTTTCCAAAAATTACGGTAGAAATCCACATTAAAACTGGCAATAAAATGCAAAATAAGAAAATAAAAGCAATGCACGATTTATATAAAAACGATACAGATTAGTTGCCTTTGATTAGTTCGTTTTGAATTTGCGGGCGATCGATTAAATTTGTCTGTTTGTCTGTTTGTTTGTAAGGGTCGGACTTGAATTTTGAAGATTCCTTAAAGGTTATAGCGGGGTAGTTTTAGAGGTATTTAAAAAATGTAATTAGAAAAATTTTCATAAAATCTGTGACATGCGCTTTTCTCTTTTTCTTTTCCTTCCAGAGCATCTGCTCCGATGGAGTTATCGTAACATTTCTTTTTACTAGGTTCAAAATAATGTAGGACTGGTCAAATGTTATGTTTATTTTCCTTATTAGTGCTAAACTGTGTATATAATTCAATAAAAATGATTATTTATAAAATAAGAACAATAAACATATGCTGTAGTTTAGAAAAATTAGTGATTTCGTCAAATCATTACCAACTTGTCGTGTTGGTTGTCCACATTTGTAGGTCACGTGGGTTTCGCAATTAAATGAAGGCTCTGTATTATTAAAACTGATTCCAAACCTATTTATGTCATATCTAAGGCGAATATTGACAAGTTTAGTTGTGTGATTTATAGTCAAGTCAGAAAGCTTCCTGTATCAAAAGCTTAGCGGCCCCCTGATACAGGGTCATCTTAATGGGATTTTTAGTTATTAGAATACACCCGCTGTGTTAGACTTTAATGGAGATTATGTTGGAAACGACAGTGGATGAGGAAAGGTGGTAGATTTTTTTCGCAAATGACTAAAAAATAACGAAACCTAAACGCAGGATGTTCGTTTTACGTAAAATTAATGGGAAATATGATGGTTATAAAAAATTAATAGGAAAAATGAAGGATCGAAGAGAAATTAAAAAATTGTAAACGAGAAAAACCTTCTTTTTCGAAATTACGTTTTATTATATTGTAATGAAAATATGAAGATGGCAAATAAGTTCGTTCAGCTTTTTTAAGTGCACTGAAATATAATTTGTTTTATACTAAACTCGAAGAGATTTACCACCATACACCACATCACTTAATTTAACTTCCCGATGCACATTTCGCTAATTTTGTTAGCATCATCAGGTGGTGATTGAAATTAATAAATTGAATAGATAAAATATAATAAAATAAAAATATATTGAATAATCTCCTGATGATACTAACATGATCAGCGAAACTCGTTCCGATAATTTAAATAAGGTGATTTAGGATTTAGTGGTAAATCTCTTCGAACTTAGTGGGTCACACCGAAGGTTCCAATAGAATAATTGTTTCATACTATTATAATATTAATTTACGCGCTTTGCGTATTTGTACAAGCATTTGTTTTCTAAATTGGTGTGATTGTCCTTGACATCTGACAGTTCATATCAGTTCGCTTGTTAAGTTAGAAATTATGACGTCTTTTGTAATTAATAATAATAATTTTAACTGTATTTTTAGAAAAGACGAACGAAAACCTAAGAGATGGTAATGATAAAAATTCTGCAAATAGTTCTAAAACACCATCTACTGAAGATATAGACATTTTGGTTCTCGATTTGATGAAATAATGGTCAAGATAACTCTCAAGCCGGGTGGCTGCCTGAGAAAGAAGCAAATGCAAACAATTGAACGTGCCCTATCCTGAAATTACGATAGCTTTCTAAAGAATATAACAAACAAACTGCATAAATGGAAGGTCGCCGTAACTGACAACATTCATAATTACTGGTATAAAAAACTTACTTATCTCCACCCTTTTATAGTAAGATACTTCAATAAGTTTATAAGAGAATCAAAACAAATTCGTCGATTTGTCACTCAAGCTAAAACATATTTATTTCCCAAAGGAACAGTCTCTAATAATCCAACAAAATACCGGCCAATTACCTGCCTTCAAACGATATATAAACTACTAACATCATGTTTCACTGTACTACTCGCAGGATACATAGACAAACATGAAATTCTAAATGAAGGGCAAAAGGGATGTCGAAAGGGGATGAAGGGGTGTAAAGAACAACTTATTATAGATTCAATTATATTGAAACATGCTCACACAAACATTGAAGAATAATCGAAATTTATCATGCTGGTATATTGATTGTCAGAAGGCCTTCGACTCGATACCACTCTCTTGGTTAATTAAGATTCTAACGATATACAAAGTCCACCCAGCTTTAATAAACAGACTTCGGGAACTGGTAAAAGAATAGCGCACCACTATTTACTTTTCATAAAATGGAAATACCACCAACACTAAGGAAATCAGGATCACTGAGCCCTCTGTGGTTTTGTCTGGCACTGAATCGCACTCTCTGTAATCTGATTAAAAGGACACAAATCGGATACAAACTCCAAAATCAAAATGTATCGCACCTGCTATATATGGATGATTTAAAATTACATGCATCATCACCACCTAAATTGCAGCAACTCATTCTGGTTGTGGAGAAATTTTCAACTGATATTAACATCCACTTTGGATTAGATAAATATAGAACTATTAACATAAAGAGAAAGTCTAAGTTAGAGATGACAGGGTTTGTCATTGTAGAACAAGAATATATATCATTGGCCATCATGAATTCGACAAGAATGTCTGCATATAGGTGGTACGTTCAAAATTTATATGGAGATCCTCCTTTGATCGAATGTTACATTGATGTTTTTCGGATCACGCTATTAAGTATCTTCCCAGATATGCAGGCATTAAGTTATTTTAAATTTTCAAAATCATAACACTACTAGCCATCAAATCAAATCCACAGGTGATACCCATCACAATGCAAAATAATTCGAATTGCCTTATTTTGTAAAATTTATAATTTATTTATTTTATTTTTATTACAACCTGACAAAAAAGAGCTACAATAACTAAAATGGGGATGCATTATGGTATTATATATTAACAATTTTGACCAATTACTTAAGCTATGTAATATTCTACGAAAGAACCCTATTTTTTACCGATTTTTTTATTCATGTAATTTACGTGTGCACAAAACTTTAATTGAGAATCAAGAATTGCTCCTAGATATTTAATTTAATCAATGATTTCAATGTCATTGTTCCCGATGAAAATATCATAATTTTTATCAATAAGCGACTTGCAAATACCCCTCGTTCCCAGAATCATATATTTTGTTTTCTCAGAATTTTTTTTTATTTATTCACACATTAATCATTATCTAATATAGATATATTAGCCATTTATGTAATATAGATAGTTCTAAATTAATATCTTTCACTATTTGGTCATTCTAATACACCATCTAGCGAAGATTATTTTGTTCCATTATCGAAAGGAGAGTATTACCTACAAAAAAAATAAGTCTATTTTTTTTTTAATTTTATACAGGTCATTGATGTATTTAATAAACAAAAAGGGCATTGATACGCTCCCATGTGGGATACCAATATCATTTTCCAATATGCCTGTACAACACCATTTACTTTTGTTAGATTTTTGTTAAATTTTAGACCCACAAATACACCAACAGCATTATCGTCACTCATATCTAGGCGGCACTTCGTACAAATATGCAGTGCAGACTTGCATGAATGCTTATCACGGAATCCCGAGTGTTCCACATAATTGAAATTTTGCTTTTCAAAGTATGCACGCAACTGTCTACACACCACTATTTCCAATAGTTTGTCAACAATCGGCAATAGATTGATTGGCCTAAAACCCAATGGTAGTACAGGGTTTTCAACGCTTACTTTCGCATTCCTTGGAACTCGACCACTGAACAGCGACGTACTGATTAAATGAACCTGCTGCAATAAGCTCTTTAAACATTTTATATAACATATATCATCAGATATGGACTTATTTTTTAAATTCATTACAGTATCCCTCAATTTTGATAATGCTAACAAATAAAATCCAAACTTTCTTTATCTAAATGGATATCAACGGTACTGTCAAATGTTTGAATCTGATTTTCGGTTCGAGCTATCTCCCGTATACTTTCAGCATAAAAATTGTTCAAATTCTCTGTTAACGTTCCAACACTCCTTCGGAAAACAATATTCTTAAACACATCGGATTTTCTGCCACTCCCTACCAATTCCTTCAACATTCGCCACATTTTCTTGCCATTTCTTCTATTACGATCAATATTTTGTTCATAAAATGCCATTTTTTCATTTCTAATCACCAATACAACCTTATTGCTTTTCCTGTTATAATTCCAGTCAGTGTCGTTTCTGGTTAATTTGAACTTCTTATAGGCCATATCCCTCTCTTTTTGGGTAAGCTTAATGGAATTTCTAGTCCACGATGTTGCGTCAATATTATTCGTTTTTAAGGATGCCACAGGATTAACTGTATCATGGATGTTATGTGGTTAATAAAATGCTCATAGAGATGGCTTACATTTGTTAATATGTAATTCCAGTTTCTTCCAATTAATTTTATTCTAAAGCGAATCATATTTTCAGGTCTTAAATTTCTTATCAGTTTATACTTACGCCTTTTCACATTTGTTTCGCATTTTAGGATATACCCAATGGTTTCATGATTAGAAAGTTGTGAAAAATGCCACTTTTCAACGTATATTAAAATATCCAGTGATTACTGATCTGTTTGTAGTTATAACCGGATCATTGACCACATCTTCCCAAAAACCTAAAAATTCATCAATATTACCATTTGGTGACCGTTATATGCCTCCAAATGGTTCTGTCGTAGCAACAAAATGACATAATAGATTGTGTGAACCGACCCTTGTTTTCAGCGCCATCTCTTAAAAAAATAAGAATTAACCAATTTCAAAAATTTCAAAAATAATTAGTAGGTTGGTTATTATTTTATATTTAATCAGGCTGAAATGTAAATGAGGTATCTGAAATATTCATTTCTGAGTGACATACATAATTTGAAACTTGAATCAACCGAACGGAAACATATATTGATGCAAATGGAGAATATTTTGACATATTTTGACATTTGTTCCCATTAGTGTAAGTTTCTTCGTATTATTTTCAACGACATTCGAGGTGATCTACATACTAACCAGATTATATATGTACAAAAAGGAATTTAAAAAAATGGGTTGGTTCAGATAAGATAAGATTTTCCTCTGAAGTATATTATGTTGTAAAGATTATTAACAACCATATAAGGTAGAACCATTCACAGTCTAACGATCCTTGCACTTGTGTCAATTGAAGTTGTATAGTGGGTAATAAGGTAAAAATAACTACATAAATTATAGTCGTACCTATTAAATGGTCGTCTAAATAGCGGTTCGTACAGCCTCTTTAATCTGCCAACGTATCGTTGTATTAACAGTTTAATTTATTGTGTTATTAAAGAATGGCAAAAAAGTCAAACGTAATTGCCATCGATGGTCATCGGCGGAGCAGTTTTATCGCGAAATAAACAAATAAATCTTTTGTTTTTAGAATTTAGATTTATTTCGCAGATATAAATGTCGATCGAACAGAAGTTTGATTATGTTGAGGTATTTTCTACAGCTCGTTTAAAAGAAAAAGTAAATTTAAGTTTAATTTTATCATTATTTGATTTGTATTCTTTAAATAAATAATACAGGGTGCAGACAAGAAGGGCGATTTTTAGATAGGGGTATAGATAGCGACTCCCTTCACTGTATTTACATGATAGCACTAGTAACTATGAGTCAGTGGAGGAGCACACAACATATACAATATGCAGTGCATTCAACACAATATGCAGCGGCGCATATTATAGGGTTGATACAAAAGTTCGTTCTGTTCTTGGCGCTAGATGGTATTGCATCGCAGAAAGTGTTATCTTCACACGTTTAAGGTTTTGATGTGGTTTAACAGAAAGAATTTCAGCGAGTACTTGGAAAAAGATTAGTTGGTTGTGTTAAAAATTGTATTATGTAATAAAGCGAACAGGAAGCGAAAAGGCAAAAATGCTTCGCAGACTGAAAAGAAGATATATGTTTTGTACGGTGAGGGTGCCGTTGACGATTCTACATACCAAATTAAATCTCTTCAGTATATTTTCTGGAAATGAGTAGCAATCAGCCTGTAGTTTCGTCTTTTCTCAAATTTAGGTAACAGCAATAAAAGTTCAATATTATCCAATGCGACAATGGCAAAATCCGGTTCTAAAGGAAAAGAAAAAAACATCAACTTTACTTCTTCTGCGTAGATAGTTGATGTCATATTTATCTTCCTCATTGTCTGTCAACAAATTTCCAACATAATGTTTTACCTGATTTCCTGAAAACATTTCAATGACAAAATCATCTTTTTTTGGACATCTCAGTAAAGATAATGGGAAGTCATTACCATATGAACTGATAGATAAAATTGATACTTTGGTATCATCTGTATCTTCAGAGCCTTCTCCAGAACTTGCAAATAGGACCTTTGTAATATTTTCGACTTTCTGTGATTTCTTCTTTATTTTTATATTTTTGGGCTTTGGCGTTTTCTTCTTACGTTGTTTACCTTCTCTTTTCTTAGCTGCTTCTTCAAATTCTTGTTTAATTGCGATACGACTTTTTCCCCTTATTCTTCATTTTTTAGAAATTTGGGACCGGCTTTAGATATTCTCTACATTCAATTGGGCTCGCTAAAATGTTGTCCATAGTTTAAATTGTTATGATTCACGTGATCCTCAATCATCTGTGCTTCTTTAGAAACTTGTTGCAGCGACGACGTAGAAGCTACAGGTACCGAAGACTGGTTTGAGACCTGTTCGTTTTGCTGCAACAAGGAATCTTCAAGAGCCTTAGGCAAGTTTGATGCCTATTCACTCTTCTGCAACAAGAAAGCTTCAGATTCTTTAGGATGGTTTGTGACCTCTCTTGGCATAAAATTGCTATCTGTGAAGATGACTCTGTCGAGAGGAAATATACCTGTTTTCATAAAACCTGACTTTATATTGATGGGCATCAATATAAACGGTGTCAACGGTGTTCCCGGTTGATGCAAAAGCCATGAATCTATTGCGGCATTGTAATAAGTCTGTAAAAGTCCAAACACCGACACAACAAACGGCTGGAATGTGATGGAATGATAAGCAGAGTCACGCCGTTTTCTTTATCTATGTTCAAAGCCTCTGGAGCCAAGTGGCAGTCGTGGTTATCTAGTATTACTCTACTTTTGAGTTTCTAGTCACCTTTATAAAATGCTTCAGAACCTCAGGGAACAACTGAGTGTTCATCCACCCCGTCGGTAACACTAAGCCCAAGTGCCGATACAGAGTAAAAAAAGATCCATCATTGCGTCAAAAAAAGTACGAGTTAAAATATTTGTGTTAAATATTTAACTCTTTGGTGTGTTGATTTGACAGAATACGATTCTGTTCGTTCGCTATATTTTTACCATAAAAAAGTTATTTCATTTAATAGTGACACATTAAATGTGTCACTGTAAATATAATATACGTGTTTACATTGTGGTACGGCATAAATATTATCAATTATTATAAATTGTATTAAAATATCAATAATAATCGAAACGCAACAAGTATTTAAATTATATTTAAATATATAGCAATAAGTTAGGTTAAACATCATTTTATTCTAAAGGTGGGATTTTCTAAAACATTTAAATGTGCAAATGTGTTCTGGTTTTCACAAAAAATCAGAGTTTTTTTTTGAAAACCATGCAACCAATATTTTCCTTCAATGTTTCTTTCTTACCAAGTTACTGGTATCTTTAGTTTGTGGAGTTTAGCCATTTCATATGCTAGTTTTCTAGTTTCAATCGTTTGAGGATCGTAGCATATTTTAGATAATGTTATTATATGTTAGTGCTGCTTCTCGAGCACTTGAAAATACTTTCAATCAATCGCAGATTTGCCGCTTCCTCGTCTAAACAAGTCTTTTTTTCTTTACATAGCGATGTAAAGTACCGTAATTCATGTTCTTTCTCTCGGCTACTTTTCTCAAAGGTACTCCTTTTTCTACCAACTCTATTGCTTTTTCATATCATTTGCATTATTTGTCGTATAGAAAATTTCTATCTTCCTACTACGATTCTGAGCCATTTTCGATGTATACACCTAGAAAAAAAATATTCTCAAGAAGGGTCCTACCGTACAAAACAAATATTTCTTTGAATTTTATAAGTTAGGAATATCGATAAACTTTGTGGACTTTTTAAATGCCAACGAATTGAAGATTAAATGAAAAATCTATTTACTCACCAGAAACTATTTGTTTTCCAACAAAAACAAAACTTCACCAGCCAAATTCTTCACAATTTTTTTACAAAAAAACATAATTTCGAACATAATTCCGTTTACCTAACAATATGACGTTCGGTGACAGCTGTTTAAGACGGTGCATGAGATTGTCAAAACACGTAAAGACATACCATTGATAAGTTAAAAAGATACAGAGATATTTTTAATGTTACTCTGTGCCCCGTGTTACCCCTACACGCCCTACATATTATGTTACGCCCCTACATATTATATGGATTAAATGACATTTTTAGTAAATAAAATGTGTCTTCAATTTTCTCAAAAAATGGGAACGAACTTTTGCATCAACTCAATACATCTGTTTTGGCCTCCCAAATAAAATCTATACTCATTTCTAAAGCAAGTAGAGTTCCATTCAAGGCCCCACGGTAATAATAGCTCGGTAACATAGGTAGCAAGCGACGGTTGGTAAGACGGTTATAAGAAAAAACACCCAGTAATAACAATATTGCAAGTAAATATTCATTGAAAATCATCCTCGAGACAGTCTGACCTGCAGTTGCATTATTATGTAACCGAAATATTAAAGTCTGTCGTACCAATATCTGCCTGCTCATACAATAAGGCCAGATATCTAGTTGAACTCTGATAGAACACGTTTAGGATAGCATCGGTCAAACTCTTGAGCAATCCCTCCGACCACCATCAACCTTTAACGAACTTGTAGTATATCTGTGTACAGCACGCTTGAGTACTTTAACTGTGAAAATATGTATTACTCAACATTATTCTAACGAAGCGACATATTTACCGAAACGCGTCAAATATAAATAACGGGTGATTTTTTAGTGTGTCCGAACTTCCGATAGTGGTCGCTATCAAACGAACTGTGAGTTTGCGCACTTCTGGTCTCAAAATTATTTAGCATAGTCTGGCAACTTATCATAGAATGCTTAACATCAGAGCAACACTTGTAACTTGTCAAGTGTTAATCAGTGCTCAAAATCAGTATTCTGTGCGCCAAAGTTATAGACCATTTGGTGCACATAATCCACCAACCAAGCGCTATATTCGCCGAATTATCGACAAATTCCGAACGCATTTCACGCTGCTTGATATTAGAACAAAAACAAAACAAACATCAGGAAGTTGGGCTTTGTTCGACTACGTGGAAAATATACATACAAATTTGGTTAGGTCACACAATCAACTCAATCACACAATCAAGCACTCAACCGGCAAGACTATCATGTGTAACGTACGTTCGGGGTATGGGATCAAAATCGATTGCAACTTGACCCTGAATTTAACTGCAAAATTTTGTTCAGCGACCAAGTTCATTTTTGTCTAAATCGTTACGTTAGTAAAAATAAGTGTCACATTTGGAGTGAAAATAATCCGCAAATGATACGGCAATTACTGTTATATCCAAAACAATGCACCGTATGTACGCGGTGGCATTTTTGGGCCGTATTTCTTTAAAAATCCAGCTGGAAAGGACGTTATCGTTAATTCCGAATTTGAATGGTATTGATCTGAAGATTCATTCAGCCAACGCAACAATCGCTTTAGTGACGGAACAATTCGATGAGAAAATTATTTCGAAGATCGAGCCTGTTAATTGGCCACTAAGGTTATGTGATTTATCCCCTCTAGATTATTTTCTTTGGGGTTATGTTAAATCTCGGCGCCGATAAACCAGCAACTATTGGCGCCTTGGAAACCAACATAACTAGTACAATTACGCACATATGACCCCAACTGCTCTAAAAAAGTGCTCGGAAATTGGGTTGACCGAATGTTCTTCGTCAGAAGTAGCCACGGCAGACATTTGTCCGAAATTGTTTTTATACATTAATGGCATTGAATGTTATTTCACATAAAATAAATAGTTTCAAGACTAATCTAATTTGTTTGTTGTCTTATTTGAATTTACAGTTCGGACGCATTACAAAAATCACCCTATATTGGAGATTCCCCTCTTAGTGGAAATTAAAAGTCAGCACAATCCAAAAAGTTTTGCTAACCATGTTAGCACAATCAGAAAATGATTTAATATAATCTGTATCGTCATCTCCTGATGATGGCAGCATAGTTAGCGAAATATGAGCCGATGAATTAAAAGCAAGTGATTTTTCTTCATTGTGTAATCGTCGTATACATATAAATTATATTTTTTATAGTGTTGCATACATTTTGTTCTTCAGTATATTTACCAAATGCTTTAGAAATGTAATTTGGCACCCTGTAATTCTTTCTCTCTCAAAATACATTATATGGCTGATTTTTTTAATTAAAATATATAAACGTATAATATATATATAAACGTATATAATATTATATAAAATATATAATTATAAACGTTCTTGAGCCTTATTTTTCTGCCTCGCTTTTCTATATTCTAATAAAGAAATATATAAGGTAAACTATCGATCCCAAACTATTTTCTTTAATATTCGAGAACCATCGGATTATTTTGAGTCGTATAGTGTAACACGATGATCATAAACAGTTCAAGTACGGGCGTTTTGAAACGGCTCATAACAAAGTGCAGGCACATGACCCAATTTCGATGTTCGCATTTAATTTGCCAGTGCCGTGAGACGTGCAGTAGCAACGCTGCCTGAATAAAAATCGTACACGAGGACTTGCGGAATCGCCCACCGAGTGGGCGAACTAGGTAACTGCAACACCGTGGCGACGATGACAATGACCATTTCGTTTTAATTTCATTTGCATACGGTGATTCAGTTTATTTTCTAAACGAATAAATTTTGTTTCGAGATATGTGATATATGATGTAACATATTTAAATGTCTATTCTTACATTAATATTATATTTGTTTGTTATACACATACACACACACACACACGCACATACACACAGATATATATATATATATATATATATATATATATATATATATATATATATATATATATATATATATATATATATATATATATATATATATATATATATATATTATTAATATTATTATTATTATTATTCACGTATGGGCCCTGGTGGACCAGGCGAAGTACAATTAGAGGCGTTTGTTGTTGTTAGCCTTCCTTTGCGCCCATACTAATTTCATTCTTTCGCTATGAGCTTTTTTCCTTTCATCAGACCAAGTTGTTCCAGTCTTCCTACATTTTTCTCTCTGGCCAACCTTCCAAACGTTAACCTTGTGTCTGAAACAGCCTCTATCCTGAATTTCACTTTGTGTAATATTTGCTGATCTTAGGTCCTCTTTAACTGCCGCAATCCATTTGATTATTTCTACTTTAGCTCTACTCCTATTTTCATAAAATTCGACTATTCGTCTAGTTAGCCTACTCGGATTCATCCGTTTGATGTGTCCGTAAAACTTAAGTCTTCTTTTTCTCATATCGCTATGTATATCTGTGTATTGTTTGATTTCTTGGTTTTCTCGAAGTCGGTATGTTGTGCTATTTATTTGTTTGGGGCCTAGGATTTTTCTTATGATTTTTCTTTTCTTCTTTTCAATGTCCTCGATGTCCCTCTTTCTATTCAAAATGAACGTTTCTGCAGCATATAGACATTCTGGCTTAATAACCGTGTTGTAATGTCTCAGTTTTGTGTTTTTAGATAGGCATTTTTGTTGTAAATATTTTGTGTAAGTCTCAATGCCTTTTCCATTTTTTGACATCTACCCTTATTGGCCGCTTTTTCCAACCCATTTTCCATGATT
Source organism: Cosmopolites sordidus (assembly GCA_031761425.1). Classification (NCBI taxonomy): domain Eukaryota; kingdom Metazoa; phylum Arthropoda; class Insecta; order Coleoptera; family Curculionidae; genus Cosmopolites; species Cosmopolites sordidus. The sequence continues at coordinate 441,241 of JARFXV010000817.1, read as the reverse complement.
ATTTCACCCAAATATTTGAATTGAGAGACTCGTCTGATGTTACCTTATTTTGTTTTTAGAAATGGTGTTCTTAGTCTGTTGCAGGTCATGTATTGTGTCTTTTCAAAGGAAATTTGGAGTCCTACCTTTTCTGCTGTTTCTTTTAGGATTTCAATCTGTTTCTGTGCCGTTAATACATCTTGAGCTAAAATTGCTAGATCATCAGCAAATGCCAGACAATCAATTTTGATATTGGTTCTCCCCAGTTTAATGGGCTGGTCAATATTCAGTGCCGACTTTTTTTCACGCCATTCCTGTATTACTTTTTCTAGAACACAGTTAAATAAGAGTGGCGAGAGTCCATCCCCTTGTCTCACACCAGTTTTAATTTCGAAGGGCTCTGAGATGTCACCCATGAATTTAACTTTTGACCTCGTGTTAGTTAACGTTGCTTTAATAATTGCCAGCGTTTTCAGATCCAGTCCTTGTTCTTTCAAGATTCGGAATAAAGATTCGCGGTCAATAGAATCATATGCTTTTTTGAAACCCACAAATGTACAGACGAGATTTTTATTGTACAATTTTTGATGTCTTAGAATCAACTTTAAATTCAGGATCTGTTCAGGGCAGGATCTGCCCGGTCGAAAACCTGCTTGATATTCACCAATGTTCGGTTCTAACTGTCCCTGTGCTCTGTCTAGTAGACATTGAGATAGAATCTTGTAACAAACTGGGAGAAGAGATGTTCCTCTATAGTTGTTTACATCCGTTCTATCTCCTTTCTTATGTAGTGGATGGATTAGAGCATCTTTCCAGTCTTCCAGAATCCGTTCGGTTCGCCAAACTTCTTGTAGAATTTTGGTTATTTCCTTGATTGTACCTGGACCGGCGGATTTCAAAAGTTCAGCAGTGATTCCATCTTCACCAGAAGCTTTGTTATTTTTAAGCCGCTTGATTTGCCTAATTATTTCCTCTTAATTCCGTGGTAATGAATCTGGGTTTGTTTGTTTAGGGTTTAGTGTTGGTAATTTGTTTAAGGGCTCAGGACAGTTTAGTATTTGTTCAAAATATTTCGCAAGTTCTTTGCAATTGTCTTGGTTATTTAGAGCTAATTGTCCGTTTTGCTTTTGAAAGCATAGGCTCTGTGGTTGATAGCCTGTTAATTTAGTTTTAAATGTTTTATAAAAGTTTCGGGTGTTATTTTTTTGGAAATCTTTTTCTATTTCATTAAGTTGATTGTTTTCATATTTTCTTTTAGTTTG
>JARFXV010000817.1:420000-435000 GCA_031761425.1 Cosmopolites sordidus | reverse complement strand
GACTGATTTTTCTGCAAGTTCATGACTTTTACTTGATAGCGTGATGTGCTTTTCTAATGAGGAAAAATAATAAATACATAATAATACTAATAATTTAAAAAAAACCTCTTTAAAATAATATTATCAATTTTGTAAATACTTACTATCAGAATACATCCGATAAATAATATATAGTATTTTACATTTGCTGCTATCACACAAATCAAATGTTTTTGTTTTTTTTTCGAGGCCTACATTATTATTTTGAAGTAAATGCTTTCGGATTCTAGTCACAGTACTCATGGATATATCTAATGTTTGAACTACAAGCTGCAGCAAATAAAAGAAAAACAAATAAAACAGATGCCCTAATATATGATAATAAAATATTTAAACAATAAAAACTGCAAGCTACCAGTAAAAAATTAGAAATGTCATCAGGCCCATTGCACATAACAAAATTACAAGAATTTATTTCATACATTTTAACCCATATTATAATAAGTATAATTTGCAAGTTTAACATTTTATTTCGATTTCTGCAGTTGTTACTTTATACTTACTCCCAGAATTGCTGACACGGTTTTAAGGGACCCCCATTAAATTTCTCTTTTTCAAAATAGTTCAACAAATTAATCACTAGCTGTTGAGACTGAGAACTGAGTGGTTTGCCCTTCATGACGATAAAATTATAAACTATACAATATATAATGAAAATATCCTTATTTTATCAACTAAACTGTGGTTGAAAAACATTGTTTTTGAACTTACTTACAGTAATCCTTCTTTGTCTAACTCGTAGCAAATTTGAAATAAGGATTTCCTAGCTTTTAGCTTACTGTTCTGACGTAATCGTCAGGTTTCGTGATATATATATATATATATATATATATATATATATATATATATATATATATATATATATATATTATATATATGTATATCATCATCATCATCAGCCCGCATCGATCCACTGCAGGATGAAGGCCTCTTCAGCATGCTTCCAACCTTCACGGTCCTGGGCTCTCCTCTGCCACTCGGGTCCAATATACTTAACGATGTCATCAATCCATCGTGTTTTCGGTCTTCTTCGCGGACGTTTGCGATCAAGCGGTATCCACTCCAGGATTGCCTTGGTCCATCTGTCGTCCCATCGCCTCGCTATATGGCCTGCCCATCTCCATTTCAACTGTTTTACTCTTCCAATGATGTCACAGACTTTTGTTTGTTCCCTGATCCATGCGCAGGACTTTCTGTCTCGTCTTGTAATGTCAAGCATACATCTTTCCATTCCCCTCTGTGCCACCCGAAGTTTTTGCATTGATTGCGATGTGAGTGTCCAGGTTTCACTTCCGTATGTCATAACGGGTAGAACGCACTAATCGAATACTTTTCTTTTCAGGCAAAGTGGGAGTCTGCTCTTAAACACTATGTTGAGCCTACCAAATGCCTGCCAGCCACATGTAACACGCCGTTCCACCTCCCGGGCGGTATTCCCCTCCATGGAAATCCTCTGCCCAAGATATATAAAGCTGTCCACAATCTCTAAATCCCTTCCTAGAACTGAAATTCTTCTGTCCTGAGCGAAGTTATTGAACATAACCTGACTCTTTTTCAGGTTTATTTTCAAGCCAAATGGTTCGCCAGCCCTTTGCAGTTCTTGTATGCGTCTTTGCAGCTCCTCTGGGTCTTGTGAAATGAGAATAATATCATCTCCAAATCTAAGATGGTTTAAGTTTGCACCATTGATCTTTACACCATCCTGTTCCCAATCCAGTTTACGGAATACTTCTTCAAGGCCAGCCGAGAAAAGAATAGGCGATATTGCGTCACCCTGCCGTACACCTCGTTCTATATTAATTCCCACTTCAAGATCATCAAGGTGAATTGTGGCTGTAGCTCCATCATATATCGATTCTAATAGGTTTACATAGGCTCTCTCTACACCTTGGCTAAGCAGTGCATCCATTATCGCATGCTTTGAGATGGAATCAAATGCTTTTTCGTAGTCGATACAAGCCAAGCACAGTGGCATGGTGTATTCGTTGTGCCTTTCTATGACCTGCTGTACAACCTGGATGTGATCCATTGTACTGAATCCACTTCTGAATCCTGCTTGTTCTCTTGGTTGTGCGTCATTCAGTTTTTTTAATATTCTTTTAGAAATTATCTTAGTGAAAACTTTGTACATCACTGATAGGAGGCTTATTGGACGGTAGTTCTTTAAATCTTCCTGTGCTCCTTCCGGTACTTTTTGTTCTTTGAGGCATTTTGAGTATATATATATATATATATATATATATATATATATATATATATATATATATATATATATATATATATATATATATATATATATAGGGTGTAAAGGAAATCACGATTCGTTAAAATGAATGAAATCACATCATTTGAAAGAAAAAAGTTCCTTACAAAAAAAGTTAAAAACATAAGGTTTTCCGCGAAAAAGAAACTGCAAAGTTGTTAAATCGAACAGCTATAAGAATTATAATTTTCCACATTTGGAAAATAATAAATGGTTATTATTTAATGAACAGTGTAAAAGCAATTTATTGAAAATTAAAAATAAGCCATACATCAGCCAAAAAATCGAGGCGGCAATGTAGTATCGCAATTCGAGTAGTATCGACTAGTTGAAATGATTGTCTTGTGTTTGCCAACATAAATGATTTCAGTGCGTATGTATTTAATTTCAATTTAAAACCAAAATTGGTTATGTACACTTCTTATTTACGAAGAAGCAGCAATCAAATTAAAAATATACCAGGACTTTTTCCGAACACATTGAAGTTAGGTTAGAATTGTGTCGGGGTTACATAGACTCAAATGATGGATATTTTGAACATTTAATTTTATAACATAATTAATCATGAGTTTCTTAACCCAGTTATGTTCTTAACCCACAGTCCTTCTAGAAGGACACTTCACAGATCACTTTGTTATCGACTCTTGCGTTAAGTAAACTACTCTGCATGAGATGCAGCATGTGATTTCTTTAATTAATTAAAGATGTAAACAGACAGTTAAAGTAAACAACCATATGTTTGCTGTGATTTGTATAGTTTTTGTGTCACTTTAAGTTACTATGGTCATGCCCATATACTTCAAGATGTCTCGGTAAGTTTATTATTTGATTTATTATTCACAGCGGCATGTAATTCAGTTGTAGTATTCGAACAGTATATATAAAGGGTTTAAAAAAGAATTGGTTTGTTGTTAATATGTGGCATGGTCCACAAGTGGGTGAAAAGATAGGTGTCTTTTTAAAAGGAGAGAGGGGCACAAACACATTCCTTTTTCAGAGGACTTACACTTGATGATTTTATAAGAATGATAGAAGATGATGACAATGTCAACACGAACAATGTGAATATTGTAATTATTCCACCAAACAATGCCAGCGACGAATTATCAGACGAAGATTCAGGCAATCAAGAGAATCTGAACGTAAACAATCTTCCTGCTTCTAAACTTAAGGCAGGAGATGAATTATTTGCACCAGTCGTTGATGAACAAGATGGGCTATGGGAAGAAGTATGGGCTGTCGGAAGTTCGTGATTTATTGAATGAAAGAGAGCATTTAACCGAAATCAAAAATAAAGAATATAAATGGACAAAACACGATTTAGAGAATTCGCTTTTGAATGTAGAGTGGCTCCTGTTTAGTTGTTCATCTAATAACTTATCTCCTGTACAACTCTTCGAAAACTTCACGGATGCAAAAACAATTAAAATGTTTGTAACTTGCACTAACAATTATGCAGCAAGTAAACCGAAGGGCAGATGTTAGCACAGAGGAGATAAAGGTTTTTATGGGGATTTTACTTCTCAGTGGGTACATTTCGATTCCAAGGCGTAGGATGTCGTAGCGTGGCGTAGGAGTCTATGTCGCCATATATGTTTGAACATATTTTAACAAATTTGCATTGTTGCGACAATAATTTAGATCAGTCAGACAAATTTAGCAAAGTCAGGTCATTTGTCACTAAAATAAATTTTTCGCGATTTTTGAATTTTGCTTTCTTTGAATAATTTCATTGTGTAGATGAAGCCATGGTATCATATTTTGGCCCTCATGGCTGCAAGCACTTTATTTGGGGGAAATCGCTGAGATAAGGATACAAATTGTGGGTTGGAGTTACCGCTGGTGGATACATAGTGTGGTATGAACCATACCAAGGAACTAAATCCGAAATAAGGAGTTGATGTAAAGCTTTAGGATTGAGGCCTTCTGTAGTATTACAGTACACTGATGTATTACTCACTCAAAACATCTACCATATAATCTTTACTGTGACAATTTTTTACGACTTTATCCTTGATTGATATATTCACAGAAAGAGGAATCAAGTGTACGGCTACTATTAGATAGAGATGACTTGGAAGTTGTCTCTTAGCATCTGATCAAGATTTGAAAAAGAAAAGAGGAGTTTGTGACTATAGGGTGTCAGAAGACAAGTCTATAATTATTGTTAAATGGTCCGAAAATAATACAGTGGTACACATGGCCTCCAATTATTATGGTATAATGCTACTTCACCCTGTTATCCAATATTCCCAGATAGATTCCACAAAACATTCAAAGTTATAATACCAGTATGGGTGGCGTTAATACGTAGCGACTAAAACATTAGTTTATTCCGAATTAGTATAAGAGGGAAAAATGGTATTTCCCCCTCATTACACACCTGATTGACGCACACCGATTGATGGTAACTGCATCAAAAGCAAGGGGGTAAAATAGACAATTTGCCCTAAAGAAGAAATGCCCTTTCGTTAATTCAAAGCAATAGGGAGTTGGTTTGTGTAGAAGATTTGGCAGAGCTTCTGCACTAGAGAATGTAGAATATAGAAGCAAGAATTACGTTTGTTTTTTGTTGTAGTTATTGCTAGTTTATGTATGTATTTTTTCTGTGGGCTGTCATTTTACATTCTTTATAATACATTTCCAATAAATATTCTATTCTTATAATTATGTTGATTTGCGTATATGTCCAATATCCTTTTAAAAGGACATCCATTTCTCAGTAACCCATAGTCACATATATTTTTTACAATTTTTAAAGCTTGTGTTCTATTGTCAGGATCCCATAAAACAGCATATTGACTACAAAAACGTGTTATCCTGTGAATTTTAGTGTAATTTTAGCGAAAACTAGTAATTCAACTTTGACATTAAAGAACGTTAATGTGTAAGTTTTCCTTTTTTTAAAACAGTATTTTATTAATATTTTTAATACTATAGTGACATAAAAAGTGTACTTCCTCATTCCTGACCGTTATATTTAAATACGATAAAAATTAAAGAATTGAACTAAAGCATTTTTTTTCAAAATATATTAAAACATTTCATTTAAATATGTCTGCAAGTAATAGTGGTTTGTATATACAGAAGTGGCATAAAATGAAAAGTAAATGAACTAAACGTTATAAACGATCTAAATTAAAGCAAAACATATTTTTTAGGAATTGTTTATTGTTGTTTTTATAGGTTTCAATCACTCGAACAAATGTTTCTCTGTAAAATAAACAGTATTTATTAAAAAAAAGCAGCTGTTTTGCGGAATTAGTTATATTTTGACGTTGCTTTTTAACGAACAAGTCTAATCATTCGAACCGATAGCTTACGGATTTATTATGTCGAAAGATTTTATTTACGTGTTATTAATTTATTGACGAGCAAAGATTAAGTCGATCTATCATTTACAAGGTGCTGAGCTTTATGTTTACTGCTCACATCTATTCTGCCAAATAAATACCAAGAATTAATATATAAAGCCGCTGTAAAAAGTAGGAAAACATTTTTGATTACTTTAAGTTGGTACCAATATAGATAATTGTCACCGACAGTTTTGGCGACATTGTTGACTAGTTTATTTTCAGCTGCTGATTAGGTTAGTCGACCTCCACAGTGCTCTTTAATTTCTAAAAATAAAAAAAAAAACAGACTGCGCGAAATTTGGTGATGCCAACGAAATGCATTGACCTAAATTAATGAAAATGTTGGAAGAGGTCTGTCTATAATGATTCAGTGGTACAACATATTCAAAGAATGCCTAAGAACTGTTGAAGACTTGCTTCTTTCCGATTAACCTTCAACGTCTTCGACTGACGAAATCATCGATAAAATGAAGGATATGGTGATGGAAAATTATCATTCAAGTTTAAGTGAGATGACTCAGGAACTGGACATGTCCCAGTAATCTGTTTTACCATTTTACCATTTTTAATTCAAGTTTTGATCATCAGGCGCGTAACAGCAGGATTTATTCCGATAGAGCTGAAATTTTTGCAAGGAGCGCACAGCAAATAGGTTGCTGAAAACATGCTTGACTGAGTCTATTTAGACTTTCATGAAACGCATCATAATATATGACGAGATGTGGGTTTATAAATTTGACATGCAAACCAGCCAACATGGCGCTTTGATAGCAAATTGAAATCGAAAAGACCATCCCAAAGGAAAGAATTAAACAATATATGAGCCATGTTGGCTCGTAGAGTATGTATACTACTATCATTAAGAAGTAAAGTCACTTTTAGTTTAAAAAATCGAGCGCGTTACGTATCAAAACTCTTCATTTCCATATTTATTGAAAAACCATTCATGGTTTTTGCATCACGATAACGCACCAATGCACCCCGCAATAATTATTCGCCAATTTTTTTTCTAAAAATCAAATGCAGTTCCACAAGGTTCCTGGATTGACGAAACCATTTCGTGGGCGTCATTTTGAATCCATTGTATCCGTTCAAGAGAGTTCCTCAGTGACTTTGAAGTAATGATAAGAATCTAGTATAGAAACTGTTTTGAAGACTGGAAAAATGTTGTAATACGTGTGTTGCAATGAGAGAAAATTACTTTGAAGGAGACAAAATTAATTTAAATGTATAAATAAATATTTTCTGTTTTATTTAAAAAGTTCCTTTACTTTTTTTGTCATAGTACGAGGGTTGCTATTTATGTCTCCGGGATTGGCAACAACAATATATAGATGGAAAAGTTTGACATTGTTGGCTGTATATGTACTGAGAATATGTTGTCATATGGACGCTAGTTATGTTGTTTAGTGACTTGAAAATTTCATCTCCGCCAAAAATGGAATTAACTCGTGATCATTTTTGTGATCAACAACAGTGCATCGATTAACTCACTTCGACTTTTGGTGATGAAGCATCATCTGAAACCACTGTATATCACTGATTTAGTAAATTCAATCTTGGCCGTCGTTCGCTTACCAAAATCGGTTGTTGTATGTGCACGAACTGATAAAGCAATATCCTCATGCGACATACCGTGAGATTGAGACATCCCTAGACATTAATATGACAAACATACACAAGATGTTACATGAACATTTGCCGTGAAAAATATGTGTGCGCATTGGATTTCGCACAATTTAACAATCGCTCAAAAAAGGCTCGTGTCGATTAGTGCGAAGAAATGCTTAAAAAACATCTACACAGGTGATAAATCTTGGATCTATGCGTATGAGCCCGAAAGTAAAGAGTAGGTTGTCTTTCAAAATGAGCCAAACCCAACAAAGTTGTTCACGCAAGAAACAATCGACGTAGAATCATTCTTCACCATGACAATGCGACTTCACAAACATCGGACCGAAGAACTCTATATTTTACCGGTCAAAACATTGAATTGATGGGTCATCCGTCGTACAGACGTGATTTGGCACCCCATGATTTCTTTCTGTACCCGTCAATGAAGAGTAAACTACGTAGTCAAATAATTTCGATGACAGAAGAAACGGTTGATGCGTTCAAAATGTATATTTTGGAGATATCTCAATCGGAATGAAAAAGTGCTATGGAGATTGGTTCAAAGTTAAGCAATAGTGTATCATCGCGGAGAATATTTTGAAAAACAATAAAACCATTTTCAATGATAATTTGTTTTTATTTATTTTTCCGTATACATAAATAGCAACCCTCGTAGTATATACATATTTAACCACGAAATTGATGATATATATCATACTGTACACATTAAAAAAAACTAATCATCCACTGTTACATCGTGATTTGTTACGATCACCCTTTAAATGGTGTAAAAGGATTTCGATACAATAACGTACATGAACGAGATACAACAAACACTCGCAATAGCTTGTGGGCCTCGCCCAACGGTTAATGGTATATCCATGGACCACTGGCTAGTTCCATCGCTATAAAAATAACCCAACAGAGCGGAAAAATGTCCTATAATACCTAATGTGAGGTTTACCCGAAAAAGAAACAAAAAGTCGAAACAGCAACAAGGCGAAACATATGCGGAGCAAAATCTATAATAAACGTTTGAAACATTAAAAAGCTACAAAATATAAAATATTTCACAAGGAATGAACTGCGGAATCCATAAACAATATATATATATATATATATATATATATATATATATATATATATATATATATATCAATTCCATTCAATTCTTTCACCCTTCGAATGATGTCACATACTTTCGTTTGTCCCCTGATTCATAGGCAGGTCTTTATGTCCCGCTTTGTAATGCCAAGCATACACCTTTCGATTCCCTTCTGCGCTACCCGAAGCTTTTGAATTGACTGCGACATGAGAATCCAGGTTTCACTTCCGTGTTGGTTGTGGGAGTTTGCTTTTGAACACTATATTGAACCTGCCAAATGCCTGCCAGCCACACTTAACACACCGTTTCACTTCCCGAGCAGTATCATCCTTCATTGAAATCCTTTACCTGAGATATATGTAGTGGTCCACAACCTCTAAATCGCTTCCTAAAATAGAAATTTTTCTGTTGACAGCAAATTTGTTGAACATAACTATATGTATATATATATATATATATATATATATATATATATATATATATATATATATATATATATATATATATATATATATATATATATATATCATCATCATCATCATCATCATCATCATCAGCCCGCATCGATCCACTGCAGGATGAAGGCCTCTTCAGCATGCTTCCAACCCTCACGGTCCTGGGCTTTCCTCTGCCACTCGGGTCCAATATACTTAACGATGTCATCAATCCATCGTGCTTTCGGTCTTCTTCGCGGACGTTTGCGATCAAGCGGCATCCACTCCAGGATTGCCCTGGTCCATCTGTCGTCCCATCGCCTCGCTATATGGCCTGCCCATCTCCATTTCAACTGTTTTACTCTTCCAATGATGTCACAGACCTTTGTTTGTTCCCTGATCCATGCGCAGGACTTTCTGTCTCGTCTTGTAATGCCAAGCATACATCTTTCCATTCCCCTCTGTGCCACCCGAAGTTTTTGAATTGATTGCAATGTGAGTGTCCAGGTTTCACTTCCGTATGTCATAACGGGTAGAACGCACTGATCGAATACTTTTCTTTTCAGGCAAAGTGGGAGTCTGCTCTTAAACACTATGTTGAGCCTACCAAATGCCTGCCAGCCACATTTAACACGCCGTTCCACCTCCCGGGCGGTATTCCCCTCCATGGAAATCCTCTGCCCAAGATATATAAAGCTGTCCACAATCTCTAAATCCCTTCCTAGAACTGAAATTCTTCTGTCCTGAGCGAAGTTATTGAACATAACCTGACTCTTTTTCAGGTTTATTTTCAAGCCAAATGGTATATACATATAGTTATGTTCAACAAATTTGCTGTCAACAGAAAAATTTCTATTTTAGGAAGCGATTTAGAGGTTGTGGACCACTACATATATCTCAGGTAAAGGATTTCAATGAAGGATGATACTGCTCGGGAAGTGAAACGGTGTGTTAAGTGTGGCTGGCAGGCATTTGGCAGGTTCAATATAGTGTTCAAAAGCAAACTCCCACAACCAACACGGAAGTGAAACCTGGATTCTCATGTCGCAGTCAATTCAAAAGCTTCGGGTAGCGCAGAGGGGAATCGAAAGGTGTATGCTTGGCATTACAAAGCTGGACATAAAGACCTGCCTATGAATCAGGGGACAAACGAAAGTATGTGACATCATTCGAAGGGTGAAAGAATTGAAATGGAAGTGGGCAGACCATATAGCAAGACAATGCGGCGACAGATGGACCAAAGCAATTCTAGAATGGATACCGCTTGATCGTAAACGTCCATGAAGGAGACCGAAAACACGATGGACGGATGACATTGTTCTTATAAACCTGGCTTTTCACGTAACCCCAATGGTATCAAATCACATGATTTTGGTTACCAATTAATATCATCGTTTCTTGCAATATCTCATCTAGGATTTTTTTTCAATAAATCAATTGTTTCATTCGCAGAGTGAGGTGTAGCGTCAACCTTTTGAACCTCATATCTTTCAGATCAATAGTATTTAAGTCAGCCCACATAAATCATCTCACGATATCGGACACCAGTCACAGTTACAGCTTCACCAGCAGCATTTTTGATTGACATGATTTGACATGATTTTTTGAGAAAAATCATCTGTTTGTCCTGTGGTCCAATTGACACATGCACGACGTTTTTGATGATCCAGTGACTTTAGTTCATGTGTTACTTGAAACTTATATGTTTTCAGATCTAAATCCTTCCGTAAAAGACGCCATGTGGATTCACTGAGTCCAAATTGTTGTAAACGTCGACTAACGAAACTGTGTGGGTCTTCAGTAGAACTTGATGTACCAAATCAATATACTTTTGTGAACGACCACTACGACTATGTATTGCTCTTCTTTTATCTTCAACCGAACCAGTTTTTGAAATTTTTGCACATTATCGATTATTTTATTTTCTAAAAACGTCTTTCACTGAATGCCCATTTTCTTAAATTAATTCAACAATTTTAACGCTTTGTTGTATTGTATACGACTCCATTTTTATAAATGTCTTACATTATACTTCTGAAATGATACTAGAACTAGGCAAATTCACAATACCATCTGTGTTTTATTCAAGAATGAAAAAACACTCAATTTGAAAGACTTTTTATTCATGAAACATGAGTATGCCATCATGACTTATATCATCATCTTTTACCATAAAGGTATAATTTTAGTTATATCCAAAATATGTTAACTTTATAATTATACAAAATTATAAAAATATGTATACAACAGTTTTCCCCTAAATTTCCGGTTGACGTCGATTGATTGGCAGCAAATAAAAGCCTAAAGGAATAGTTGTTTAAAATAGCGTATTACACATTAAATGATTTTTTTTTACTGATACGGATAGATTTGATATAGCTGAGTTAAACATTTGTTTATTTTAAAATAGTATTCATTATTGTCGGTATAATGTTATTGATTGTTTGAGTTCAAGAATTATAATACAGAAAATATAAAGATAATAAGAAATATAATGTATATATTTATACCAGGTGTCCCATTAAGGATGGATCGCGGCCGTATTTTGAAAACTATTTATCCCACAGCTTTGGGGAAAAAAATATTATACTAAAACTGACCGTGAGAAATTCACCAAAAATAATTTAAGCTTCTAAAACGACCGCAAGAGGGCGTGACGAGCTAAACATTTTTAAAAATCATATTTTTGTGTATTTTCAAGTGTTAACCGAGTAAGAAAAATTCTCAGTTATAATTAGCAAACTGTCTACTACAACTTTGTTTTATGACATTTTGTCGTAACTTCGCGAATAAAGAGGTGGGGGGGAGTTTTACCTATTTAGATAAAAGGTCGTCTAATGTCCGTTTGCCTAAACCGATTTTCCTCAATTTGGATTCATTTAAAAGGCAATTGCTGGGACAATCAGATAATCTGGGAGATAAATTATTTAGTTTATAAATGAAACCGCGAGGTGGCGTTACATTCAACAATAGCTTTTTTGAAGTTTTGTTCAGTTTTTTCAAATGGAATGGTACAGCTTTTATTACATGGTTAGAAAGGTAATTTAAAGAGGAATCATCCAGTGAAAACCCGAAATCGATATTTCTGACATGTCAAGAGATATTTCGATTTTTCTGAAAAAATCAGTTAGTTTTAATTTTTACCGTAATATTAAGTTAAAAATTGGTCTTAATATGGTACAGCTTTTATTACAAGGTTAGAAAGGTAATTTAAAGATAAGAACCAGTGAAAACCCGAAATCGATATCTCTGACATGTCAAGAGATATTTCGATTTTTCGTAAAGTGTGAAGGAAGGCAAACATTAGGTTAATATGTTTTAACTTAATGCAGGTAGTAGTGAAATAATAACGGATTTTTTTCAGAAAAATCGAAATATCTCTTGACATGTCAGAGATATCGATTTCGGGTTTTCACTGGATGATTCCTCTTTAAATTACCTTTCTAGCCATGTAATAAAAGCTGTACCATATTAAGACCAATTTTTAACTTAATATTACGGTAAAAATTAAAACTAACTGATTTTTTCAGAAAAATCGAAATATCTCTTGACATGTCAGAGATATCGATTTCGGGTTTTCACTGTATGATTCCTCTTTAAATTACCTTTCTAGCCATGTAATAAAAGCTGTACCATATTAAGATCAATTTTTAACTTAATATTACGGTAAAAATTAAAACTACTGATTTTTTCAGAAAAATCGAAATATCTCTTGACATGTCAGAGATATCGATTTCGGGTTTTCACTGGATGTTTTTTCACTGGATGTTTTCACTAGAAATTACCTTTCTAACCATGTAATAAAAGCTGCACCATTCCATTTCAAAAAACTGAACAAAATTTCAAAAAAACTATTGTTGAATGTAACGCCACCTCTCGGTTTCATTTATAAACTAAATAATTTATCTCCCAGATTATCTGATTATCCCAGCAATTGCCTTTTAAATGAATCCAAATTGAAGAAAATCGGCAACTAAGGCCGAACATTAGACGGAAAAGACATTAGAACGGACATTAGACGACTTTTTATCTCAATAGGTAAAACTCTCCCCCACTTCTTTATTCGCGAAGTTACGACAAAATGTCATAAAACAAAGTTGTAGGAGACAGTTTGCTAATTATAACTGAGAATTTTTCTTACTCGGTTAACACTTGAAAATACACAAAAAAAATGATTTTTAAAAATGTTTAGCTCGTCACGCCCTCTTGCGGTCGTTTTAGAAGCTTAAAAATATTTTTGGTGAATTTCTCACAGTCAGTTGTAGTATAATATTTTTTTCCGCAAAGCTGTGGGATAAATAGTTTTCAAGATACGGCCGCGATCCATCCATAATGGGACACCTGGTATATATATATATATATATATATATATATATATATATATATATATATATATATATATATATATATATATATATATATATATATATATATATATATATATATATATATGGACATGGAAAAGTCCATCTGGGCTCACAAGCGAAATTGACTACATCATGACCAACGATAAAACAATATTTACCAATTGTACTGTCCTTAACAATTTTAATGTTGGAAGTGACCACCGAATTGTACGAGCAAGGGTTCGGATTGACTGTCGAAAAGAGCGCGAAAAAATGGTAAGATCAAAGAAGGGCAAGGTGGATTCTGGAAAACTGCTGGAGAGAGGAAGCGATTTTGAGATTGCTTTGTCAAACCGGTTTGCTGCGTTACAAGATCCAGAGGAGGTGGAAATATCAGTTCAATATGAAGAAATCGCCAACAATGTACTTCAAACGGCTGCTTCAATAGCACCAGAGGAAAAATGTCTCAAACAAACAAAAATCTCCAGTGAGACCATTGATTTAATGAAGAAACGGCGAGCAATGAGAAATGCAGGTAGTCCTTTTGGCAGGCTCGAGTACACTGAGCTCTGCAAAACTATAAGAAAACGTATCAGAGAGGACACGCGCCGATTCAATATGCAGCTAGTGCAAAAAACCCTGGAAGAAAACAAAGGAATTAACAAAGCTAAACAGAAGCTGAGAAACAAAAGAACGCAAATATATGCTTTAAAGCGTGAGGATGGCACAGTGTGCAGGACGCGTACCCAAATGTTAGAGATTGTCAGAAGGTTTTATTCCAAGTTATATGAAGATCAAAGCCAGTCAGGGACAGCAATACCCACGGAAGAACAATATATAATACCAGATATCCTAGTGGAGGAAGTAACAAATGCTATAGAATTGATGAAGAACGGCAAGGCTCCAGGAAAGGATAGTGTAACTGTCGAAATGCTAAAAGCTGGTGGTCGGACGTTACATAAAACACTGGCAAAATTATACTCAAAATGCCTCAAAGAACAAAAAGTACCTGACTTATGGAAAAATGCAGAAGTGATCTTTTTACATAAAAAAGGAGCACAGGAAGATTTAAAAAACTACCGTCCAATAAGCCTCCTATCAGTGATGTACAAAGTTTTCACTAAGATAATTTCTAAAAGAATATTAAAAAAACTGAATGACGCACAACCAAGAGAACAAGCAGGATTCAGAAGTGGATTCTGTACAATGGATCACATCCAGGTTGTACAGCAGGTCATAGAAAGGCACAACGAATACACCATGCCACTGTGCTTGGCTTTTATCGACTACAAAAAAGCATTTGATTCCATCTCAAAGCATGCGATAATGGATGCACTGCTTAGCCAAGGTGTAGAGAGAGCCTATGTAAACCTATTAGAATCGATATATGATGGAGCTACAGCCACAATTCACCTTGATGATCTTGAAGTGGGAATTAATATAGAACGAGGTGTACGGCAGGGTGACGCAATATCGCCTATTCTTTTCTCGGCTGGCCTTGAAGAAGTATTCCGTAAACTGGATTGGGAACAGGATGGGGTAAAGATCAATGGTGCAAACTTAAACCATCTTAGATTTGCAGATGATATTATTCTCATTTCACAAGACCCAGAGGAGCTGCAAAGACGCATACAAGAACTGCAAAGGGCTGGCGAACCATTTGGCTTGAAAATAAACCTGAAAAAGAGTCAGGTTATGTTCAATAACTTCGCTCAGGACAGAAGAATTTCAGTTTTAGGAAGGGATTTAGAGATTGTGGACAGCTTTGTATATCTTGGGCAGAGGATTTCCATGGAGGGGAATACCGCCCGGGAGGTGGAACGGCGTGTTAAATGTGGCTGGC